>WSXT02000006.1:4080484-4090826 GCA_011762715.2 Neuroterus valhalla
CACCGGGCCCCCCTCAACAATTGTAAAATTAGAATTTTGTGAAGGATTAAAACTGCGGGCCCGGGGGGAATCCCCCCTTTCCCCTCCCCTCTCGTTAGGCCTGCCTCTCACAATATGTTTCTTCTGCATACCTTACTTCTAACATCCACCTCCGTTTACTCAATCTATCTCCCTACCGTTTAGTATGTAAGAATGGTCTAGAAGTTGAAAAGGCTGGGAAGGTAGAAACTAATGAAGGGTGGTAAATTTGAAGTGTGGTATCAGACACGATAAAGAGGGTCACACGTGGTGAGGGATGTAGAGTGGTGGAAAGGTTGAGAGGGGCGAGTACAAAAGGATAACAAGACCGGCAGATGGAAAGGGGAAGAGGAGAGGGAGGGGGTTTGATTAGGAAAGAGGATTTGGAATAGAAGGACTACTTCGCCAAATTTTCCCATCTGCCACTCATCACAAAACATCGCTACCTCCCAAAACAATACTAATAAATTCCCTTATTTCTGTTACAGGTAGCTGCTTCGTAGGACAACAGAGCACCCGATCCCTTCTAGTTCTCGTCCTCGCTCCCCAATTCGTCTACCTTACCCTAGGTTCCACATTCTTCCTGGTTGGAATTGCAGCCCTCCTTTTACCCCGTCCTTCCATTATCCCAAGCCCAATCCTGAATACCCTCCATCCCAACCCTCTGATCCGGAACCAACGTGAGGGCGCAAAATCACCAGCAGAACTCTACAAGAGACAAAAGCAACTTCTGGTCAGAGTCGGCGCATTCGTCTCCTTTTATGGACTTGTCATGATCTGCCTTACCTGCACCATCTTCTACGAGTGGTGGGGACGAGATTCATGGCTCAGGGCACCCGAACCCTCAAAAACACCCAAGGTCACCACAAAACCCCTCCTTCAGATCTTCCTGTTGAGAATCGTCGTTTTTTTGGGTGCTGGCATCCTCGCGGCAGCCTGGATCTGGTGGCCAAATGCAATAAGCGTCTGGAGACGCCTTCCGCCTTGTAAACAGCCTCCCCACAAGTGTCATCCTCATCCTGTGCAGCAGGTACCTGTGGTGAGGTGTTACAGCACTGGGTCCACTACGCCCACACCTCATCAGCTTTATCATCTGGGGAGACTTTCCCCGCCCCAACATCCTTTGCTTCATCAGCATCCGATTGTCATTAATGGCCAATTACCTCATAGGAGTCATAAGAAACATAGGAAGCACAGGAAACATCACAGTGGGAGTGAAACTCGTGTTTGAAGAAAAAGTTGACATATCGGATCAGGGATTTCATTTTCCTCAGTTTTGACCTTGAGTTCAGAAAGGGGGTCATCAAAAGCCCCTGGGATCTGAATTTGATCAAGATTGGACGATTGGGGCCCTGAGGTTTGCCATATGTGTCGCCCCTGGGACAGCAGACGACGCAAACTTTCAATCGTTTATGATCCAAAAAATACTGATCAGGGAGCATTTTTGTAACAGGAAAAGTTGTTCAACTTTCCTTACTCTTTTCGACTATGTTGAAAGAAAATGTTGAGAGAGAAGAAATCCACATTTTGTGGGTGAAATATGAAACCTTCCAGGTTCGAAAACCCAGTGCCAAGCCTTGTACATATTCTTATATTATATTTTAATTTGTAATATACTGCCAACTTTTGCTTCTAAAGCAAATGACTGTTTTCTACTGATGAAAAGAGCTCAAAATTATCTATTAAGATATCGAATTTTTTCAGATTTGGATATTTGGAGGAATTTTCATTTAGAAAAAAATTTTAAAATTCAAGAGCTCTAATTTTAAGACTGTAAATAATTGTTTGTATATATTCCTAGCTTTTAAGATTCTACAATTTAAACGAGATAACAGAATTTTTTATACACATTTCTGACATAAATTTAAATATTATTTTCATACATTTTAATCCCTTAAGACGGAGTCTGCATCACAGGCAATAAGTATTTATGGTAGTAGGCGACCCAATCATAAATTGTAATCAAATCCCGGTGAGTAATTTGATACACTGACCAGTCGCGTTTTATGGGTCTCAGCTGATAGACGTCATATTGGATAGGTAGAAATATGTATCAAAATTTATGGATTTTACAATAAAATTGTAAAATTAGGACACATAGTGTTGTGCTACTAATAAAAAAGTAAAATTTATGTCTTTTGATAATTTATCCTTGTATGTTCCTAACCATTTCCAACTAAAATTTAAGATTCGTGCCAAAATCACCCTAGAATTTTAGGTTATGTCCAAGAGTGGCATCAATATCCTGGCGCAAAATAAAAATCAAACAATTGTTTCTCATAGGCGAGTTTAGAAAATTTTAGGAGTGTTCAGAAGAAATTTCACTCAGGAAGATTTTGCAATCTCAAGAATATAGAAGTTGAGAATGAAAATGATTTAGTTTTGTTATCGAATATTCTTTAAATAAAAAATTATATCAAATATCTTCAAGAATTATTCTTTTTTCAACACAGACACCTGGTAATGTGCTTTTGATGAACTAGTTGAATTAATGTTTAATAACAATGTATTCTTTTCCTAATCCTTTAATTAACATTTTAAAAATTGTAATTCCGCACCAGAATTATTCAAAAATGAAAGGTTATATTTAAGAGTGGTATCGATTGTGCAAAATTTAAAAGAGAATATTTTTCCTTAAGACGGGTTCCAAAATAAAAAAAACTACGGTAAAAAATCCGAAAATGATAAGGTCACCGCCTGAAAAAGCCAAAAACGGAGATGAGGATAGAGGGCAGATGGAACAGGTTGATTTGGAAGAAGTTTGGAAAATGAAAGAGGAGGTAATGTAATGCACAAAGAGGGACAGGAGGAACGGGGTAAAGAAATAAGACGGGAAATGGCAAAACTCAGAAGACGAATGGGAGGAAATTTGGGAAAAGTTAGAGAAGCAGGAGGAGCCAAAGAAGAGAATAGATAGTTAGTAAGTACAATAGAAAGAATACAATACACAATCCAGAAAGCTGAAGGGGGGGGGGGGGCAGGAATAAGGAAAGATCAAGAAAAATGGAAAGGAGAAGGGGAAGGTGTGAGAGAGATAGAGAAAAGAAGGAAGAATATAGTGAGGGAAGAGATTTGAAGGAAGGTATACAAGAAGTGTTAAATAGGATAAATGCGAAGGTACTGGAAGAAGAAATAGAGAGTATTGGATGGATTAATGGGAGAAGAGACGAAATGGCGCTAGTGCGATTGAAGAATAGGAAAGATAGGAGGGAGGTAATGTTGAAGGAAAGGCCTTTTCTCCAACTGGAACTGAACAGAGAATAGAAGATGATTGGACTCGGGACCGAAGACTATAAGTTGAGGAAAATAGCGGAAGAGAAGAAAAAGAACGGAAAGGAAGTGTGGGTCAAGTATAGGGAAATAAGGATACAAGATATATGGAATTCGGAACTGTGTGAGGTCGTAGTGATAATGAAAACGTGGCTAGATGAAATAGGATGGGAAAGAGTAAGGGAAAGGTTACCAAGAGATGCAAAGAGGAGGAATAGGAAAGGCAGGGCAATGGGAGGAATGGAGATGGGAATCAAGAAGGAATATCTAGCAGAGAAGGATAGGAGAGTGATGAAGGAAAAAATTGAAGAGATGAAAATGGGAGGAGAGAGATGAGAGAAAGTGAAAGTATATGTGAAGAGAGATATGCAGGAGAAATCTAAGGAGATAAAAGAACTGATGAAAGAAAATGAAGAAGGAATTAGTCTGTGATAGGAGGAGATTTTATTGGAAGAACTGGTGATTAGGGATGAAGGAAATGGGGAGAAGAACGGAGAAGAAAATCCAAAGGCAAGATACTGAATGAGGAAGGTAAAAAGCTGTTGAAGTGCTCAGAGGAAACGGGATGGTTTATCATAAACGGAAATATAGAGGGGGTTGAGGATGGTGAATATACACGTTTGGGTGAACACGAGGTAAAAGAGAAGGTCAAGAAACTAGTGGTAGGAAATTACATACATTCTGATCACTTTCCATTGATACTGACGTTAAATGGTGATAAGAATTTCAAAGATACGGGTATAAAGGAAGTAAATGTAAAAAGAACAGGAAGAGGGAATTGGTCAATTGAAGGAAAAGAGCATTTAAAAGAGAAGCCCAAGGATATAAAAATGGGAGAAGGAAATATTAATGGAGAGATGGGAATAATGATAGGAGAAATAAAAATAGTGTTAGAGGGAACAAGCAAAAGAGAAGTTAGTGTGGGAGAGAACGAAAATGGATGGGATGGGGGATGAAAATGAAAAAAGAAGGAAGTGAGCAAGTAACTAAGGAGATGGAGGAAAGGGGAAAAGAGTGTAGATGAATATAGAAGAAAAGAAACGAATATACTGAGATGTGTGATAAGAAAAGAGAGGAGAAAAATGGGAGGTTTGTAGAAGAGGCGGAGAAGGCATGAAACAAAAGAAGAATGAAAAGAAGTAAATAAAGAGAGGAAAAGGGTAAACAAGGATATTTAGATTGTAACATGGAAAGTGTTTCATGGATCTGCTAGGAGGGGTAGAGAATGAATTAAGAAAGGGCGGGTAAGAGTGAAGGGAACAAGACGAGGAAGAGGCCATAACGAGAGAACAGATAATCCATGTTTTAGGAATATTGACAGAAATTAGAGGTTATGTTCGAAAGAAGCAATAATATTCTAACACAAAATTTGAACTGAAATATTACTTCTCGTAGGCGATTCTAGGATCATTAGGAGTATCTTGAAGGGATCTGACTTTAGGAGGTTCTGCAATTCTGAGATTAAATTACTCCACCAGAATTACCTCAAAATTGAAGGTTATGTTTGGAAGTTGCATTCTCATCGCGGCGCGAAATTCAAATTATGATATTCAAATTTTACACTTCCGATGTTATTGAGAATCCGAACAATACATTTCTATTTTTATTTTTTATCAAAATGTTATGGTGTTGAAAGGTGATCCTTGATCATTCATCGCTAAGTCTAAGGCGTTATTCTATATGGGCTTTACATAGCCACCTTATTGAAAAGGGGTACGCGTGAAAAGGCAGAAAAAATTCAGACCGCCTTCTTTATATTATTCTATGGAACTCCCTTCATTTTTAACAGCTCGCATGACGTTTGAGCTCTTTTCTATACAATAAGAAATCTTCCTCTTTAAGGGACAAAAACTCGTTTTGTGGTCAGAACCACATTGCTGAAAAAAAATTTTATAATAGGTCGCCACATCCGCGTATTTAGCAGACGCTAGTAATACAATGAAATTCAAACTGATTTTCAGTTCAACAAATTAAAATGGTTATAAACCTCTATTTATTTTTATGATATTTGTTTAACATTATTTTATTTATTTAGTTCATTTAAAGGAATTTGATAATAAAATTGAAAAGACCTGTCAACCATATTCTGAAATTAAATAAGGTTTTGTGAAAAACCATTCAGAGCAGATACTAGCTTGCAAACATTTATCTTATCGACAAATGGTATCCTCGTGTGATAGAGGAGATTCTTGCTACTTATCATTAGGGAGGCATAATGTATTTTGTTCCAACTGTCGGTAACTTTTCCAACAGTCGGTAACTTCTCCAACAGTCAGTAACTACATTTACCGGCAGAGGGCATTTGAATTCTTCAATTTTGAATTTCTTAATCCAGATTTCTTGAATAAAAATCATCTTTCTTGATAAAACGAAGAAAACTCTTCTTTAAACTTTTTCAACAATATTCTGAAGGTGAACGATGTTGCGAAAAAAATGTTGATAAGGCAGATACTGTACAAGAAATATTGTTATCGACAAATGGCATTCTCATACGATAAAGAAGTCTTGTACTTACCATTAGGAGGTAAAATACCTTACGCCTCAACAGCATTAGCCTACCAGCACAAGATAAGTAGATAAGGAAGAAATTTCTCTACCTCACAAATAAAATTTGCAATCAGGGTCGTCTCGAGTCTTTTAGAGCCCCAGAATGCTTATTTTGGAATCACTCTCAAAAGTTTTTGTGAATATTGAAGTTTTTATTAGAAAGGCAGGAAAATGGGATTACGGAGAGGAAAGAAAATTTGGGAGATGAAAAGGAGAAATAAAACATCGAAATTAGTTCCAAAATACGATTTATTAACTTGCCGGCCTACCTAAAGCGCAACGCGCTCACCCACACGCCTTTCTGCTGCTTGATATCACACGTCTACACACTCTTTCACGCCATATATAAAATCTAAAATTGTTACTATTTAGACACCGTGACGCTTAGTCGTGATAAAGTTGTCCACTAGGCTAGAAAATCGATATCAACTACTATTTCAATTGATGTGAATACTTATTGTATCACCCAATCGTGTTTCATTGCATTTAGCTAACGACGCCAAGAAACGATGCACTGATGCCCGATTAATTAAATCTACCAGAAATATTTTTATCGACGTTCCGCTTCGAACGATTAATTAATTTACAAAAAGTACCGATTCCATGCAGTCGATTCAGAATGCGGATCGTCGAAATACTACTACTACTACTATTATGTGCACATAATTTTTTTTTACAATAAAAGAAAAAGAACTCCAATTTTGAATTTTTTTTCTATAACTGGAAACTATATACTTTTTTTCCTAGTTGGAAATTTCTGTCTGTTTTGATGGCAGAATTTAGTTTAGTTCTGCTCTCTGGATCTACTTCTAATACAAAAAAACACACGTGGCATTTTTTCTTCCTTCTCATATTTTGAAGGAGAAAATTGTATTAGTTTAGCTTTTTTCCAAAAAAATTATTCTGCACTGAAAATAAATTGCTGATAGTCAAAGCGTGGAAAAGGAGAAGGATATCAGAGTTCTAAAGTATCAATCTGAGAGGAAAGAATTCAAATTTCGCGCCAGAATGATTTTGGAGTTGGAGGTTATGTTCGACAGTGGCGAGGTGAGACTGGCGGGATATTTGAATTCGAAAATCTTTTTTTCTTTTTCTGTTCTGAATTCCAATGGATATTTTTTCAAAATCGCAAACTTGAGCACTCTAAAATCAGGAAAGTAGGCTTGAAGTATGAAAATGAATCAAAGAAATGAAACCAACAAAATAAATATATTATTTCACATATGCCGCATGCTGATTGAGTTTCTCAAAGACAAATTTAGACCAATCGAACAGCGGGCATAATAATCAGACCCGCATAAGCTCAATAAGCATAGGGGTCTCTACGTGTTTTCTACAAATTACGTACGCAAAATACTGCACACACAGCACATATAATGCCCACACACTTTCTCCTTTCGAAAAATCCCAATTTTCCAAAATACCTTGCACTCCTTGAAAGTGGACTCGATTCTACATACAAGCGCACATTTTGTATAAGCCTAGTTTCAGAGACCCGAAAGCTATTTGAAATTCAATTTCAAAAATCAAATTAATAAATTGATCTCGTTCCAGCCCTTCTCAGCGTTTTATTTCAAACTACTTTTGGGTCCGCAAAATAAAGCACACGTAGCTAGATACTCTGTAGGTTGGTTGTTAAAAGAAAAAAGGAACGAAAAATAAAAATTGCGATTCGGTCGTCTCCCGTCACGTTAGGACAAAATTGAGAGAACTGCTCCCTACTTTGGCTTTGATAATAAAAATGTCGATAATTCCCAGCGTGACGTTCGAGTGGCCTGAGAGCACCGAGTCGGACAGAAAAGAAAAAATAGATTTTAAAGAGAAAAAAAAACAAAAAAAACGTAACTAGCGTTTCACGGAAAATAAGAACGAACTCGACGATAATCAATATTTAAACGCAACAGCGCCAGATACAATATTGCTAATCGTACTAAAATAATAACACGACAAAACGAGAAAAAATGGACAATTGCGATTCTCTTGAGATTTGTATCACAATCGTTCCCTTGAGCTGCCTTGAACAACTTCTGAAATTGACAACAGTTGCTCTCCGAAAAATATTCAAAATTTAAATTTCGCGCCGGAATCACCTCGAGATTAGTGATTATCAACCTGATAAGCTAGTCAGCCTGAAGATTCTGGCGCGAAATTTAAAAAAGGATATTTTCCTTCTCAACTTTGGGCACTATTCCAGCAGAAATCATTTAAATATTTTTCTCGTTTGGTAGCATGACTGAAACAATAATAGCACTAATAAAACTATCACTAAATGGTACAACAAAGCCAAGAGTCGAACAAAACCTGAATCTTGGATTCCAAAAAAAAAAAAACAAATTAAATTAATTTCTCTTTCCAAAATAGAAAAAAAAAACAAAAACAAAAACTGTTGGTTCTGAAAAAATCCGTTGCTTCTGAAAAGTAAGAGAGGACTCAGAAAGCGTAATGGATATGATCCAAGTTGTCGATTTTGAACCACGTGCCTTGAGATCGAAAAGAAAAAAAATATTTGTAAGTACATTTTTTTACCTGGAGAAGAAACGATTTTTCCAGGTCAAGATAATATAATAGCAGTGACGATCACAGCGACGGTGCAGTGACGATAATCATAAGGGACATTGATAATAATGACATAACTAATATATAAAGTAATAACAATAATAACAGCAAGGCGATACTCGCACAGGTGACAATCAGTGGTAATAGAACTATCAATAATAGTAATGGTAATCAGTAATAAAGTCGTGCCAATCATTTCAAAAATTTTGAAACCCATTCCATATAAAAAAGGCTAGGAGAAATGATCATTTGAGAAAAAAATTTCAAATATCGCGCCAAAATGACGTTGAAGTTAGAGGTTATGTTCAAGTGTGGCGAGGTGAGAGTGGCGGGAAATTTAAATTTGTTTTTCTTCTCTTTTAAATGGGAGGAGTTTCACTAAGGAGGAATTGTTTTTATAACTTATAACTCTTTTTATAACGTTGAAGAGGAAAGTGGGTTCCAAAATTTTGAAAATGACTACTCTAAGATGACGATTGCTGAGGACTCCATATCGACGAAGATATTCATACAATGACGGTGACGAACGTACAGAAATATAATCGTAACGACAGTTATGACTAGGCTCTAAGTTTTGTGTGCTTAGTTCTCACTTGTTAGTCAATTGGCTCAACGTGATTAGTCGTTAGCTTTGCGTAAGTACATCGGTTAATTAAGACACGTCTTTGGTATCTTGCTTGGAGCTTTCCAGCTCGTCAACCATCATCCCCTAATTCACAATTTCTTTTTTTTTCATTTTTCAATTTTAACATTGAACTGGAAAATTTATTTTGTACAATCCCTTACAATCTGGTACAATTTATTCAAGGTTTGAATTGGATTGGTGCTCCACAGACAATTTCCTATAGAACTGAAATTTGCAAGCAATTTTCGGGTCGAAAGATGCTCTCATTTTTTTTTCACAAAAAATATTGACTGTTGCAAACAATTTTTTGTCCCAAAATTCTCTTTCAGACCATTTTTGTTTGAATAGAAATCCTTTCTACAGGAGATTTGTTTGTTGGCAAATTTCCTGTTTTAGAAAATCATTTCCCACGAAAATTTTTAGCAGACAATGATTAGACAGAAAATGATATTTTGCAAAGAATTTTTTCGTAAAAAAAGTTCTGAATGAGGAGGCTCATTTTCTGCCGGTAAATATTTTGTTTAGCGAAAATTACTGTGGAGGAACACTTGAATTTGTTACAAAGCGTGGGAAAGGAAGAGGATATCAGAGTTTGAAAGTATCAATCTGAGAGAGAAAATTCAAATTTTGCGCCAGAATGATATTGGAGTTGGAGGTTATGTTTAAGAGTGGCGGAGTGAGAGTGGCGGGATATTTCGTTGATTGTTTTGAAAATTCAGTTTTACTCCATAACGAGAATTTTCGTACAAGAAGTGGTAAAATGATTGTATTTGAAACGATTTTTAGAAATCGAAATTCCATTTACAGCGAGAATGCATATTTTTTGAGATTGTGAATTAGGGGGACTCCAGCAGGATCACTTGCCCCGTGATTTGGTCTGGTACATATGCATACACATACATATATAATAATATATACATGGTAACGAAAATAAAGGGAGGTAAAAAAACTATAACGTTGGCAAAAGGTCGATCGCTAATCGCAGGAGCAACAAATAAAGCAGATGTCGAAGTCAGGATGCACATGCGTTACACTTTCAAGATTGAGAATCTCTTTTTTTTCTCCGTCGCTCCTGCGGCCAGTTTGGCCACTTCGGTCAAATTCGGACAGTTCGGCCACTTCGGTCAAATTCGGTCAGTTTGGCCACTTCGGACAAATTTGGCCAGTTTTGCCATTTCGGCCACCTCGGTCAAATTCTGTCAGTTTGGCCACTTCGGCCAAATTCGGCCAGTTTGGCCATTTCGGTCATCTCGGCCAAAATCTTGCATTTCGGTTTTTCAACAATTCCATAGAAATCCGGGTTTTTTACGAGAAACACGACTCTGA
>WSXT02000006.1:4097289-4116882 GCA_011762715.2 Neuroterus valhalla
CACATCGATTGCTAATGTTTCTCGTTTCACTTTTCAATTTTTTTCGGTCGCACATCAATTCTCGATGTGACGGACATCGGTCAGTGGTGGGAGACCCTTTCCGTGCATTTCGCCCTCAAACTTGCGAGAGAAGCGAGCTGGCGGGATGAGAATGTGCCCGCGCAGCGGGCAAATTTTTTAGTTCAAAAATCAACTACATGTTTTAAATTTAAACTTGTTTTTTGAAAATTTAATTTTCCTTCCAAATTTGCGTTATTTCGATCCAAAATCCACCTCTGGTTGAAAATGTGCCTTTTTGAATTTAAAATCCAAGTGATTCGTTGAAACTTTACAATTTTTTTTGGAAAAATCGTATTTTCGGTAAATCATTGAAACTTTACATATTTTTTCTTTTCATTTCAGTCGAACATTCATCTAATTGGGAACTCTTATGTTTGGTTTCAAATTAGATTTTTGAGCCAAAAATGTTACTATTCTATTTTTCTTCGAAAATTTTTATTTTTACAGTTCAAATTTCAATCATAAAAATTTGTTTTTTTGGTCGAAAATTGATTTTTGTCAAAAATTGAACTATTCTAGTTGAAGGTTCATCATTTGAGTTGAAAATTCGTCTATCTGGTTTAAAATTCAACTACTTCAGTCAAACATTTACTATTCTTCCATTCGACTATTTTTTTGAAACATTGTATTTGTTATTTAAAAATTATTCTTTCTATTTTAAAATCAATCGTCTTGTTCAAATATATATCTTCATGCTTGAAAATTGAAGTGATCCAGTTAGATATTTATCTTTTTAGTTGAAAATTCATCTTCTTGGTCAAAAAATTTACTTTCCTTGTTGAAAAATGAAGAATTTTGTTGGAAATACGTTTTTTTGTTATTGTCAATTGAATTTCCTCGATTGTAAGTTTTACTTTTCATACTTTTCCAAACAAAATAATTTTTTGTTTGAAAATTTGAGTATTCTTCTCAAAATTGATTTATTTTGAAATGTTTGATCTGTTGTTTCAAAGGATGTTTTGCGAAAATATGAATACGTTACTTCTAGTTGACCGGGAAAATTGAAAAACTTGACCGTGAAGAACCGGCATATGACCGACAATCCGAAATCGTCCGCCGAATCGCCACCCTGAAATTATTGCATAAATTCCGAAAGGACTTATTCGATAAGTAGCGAATAGAAGATAAATGAATTGATCAACTTGACTAGACTACCTAAAAACACAGGTGTCCAACGCGTGAGCAACGGTGTAAATAACTGTCACTCGTCAACCCCCTTTCTTGCCACCTTTGATGCGTTCATGCGGTGAGCAGGATGTGGAAAGGAGTCCTCGGCGACCGGGCTGTGTGAACATTGCGCGCAAGTAGGCGTGGTCAGGCCTAGTCAGACGAATCCCGTGGTGAAACGAGAAGAGAATTCTAGATGAAGTACTTGGAGAAGGGGAAAAAGGGAGAAGCACGCCAACCTTGCGTTGGACACCGCTGCCTAAGAACCTACGATATTAGTATTTTAAACAACGAGACTCGTAGTAACTGTTTTAAGAATGTTACACCGGAGTGGCCCTGTATAACTTTTGGCATATATCTATAGCTTTTTACATTTTATTACACCTACTCCAATAAAAATACGTCCATACTCCTTATTATTTAAACTTTCCTTTTTCCGACATTGCTTTTTATGTCAAAGATGTGAAAATTTGTAACAGTGCTTCGAAATGTTTTCTTTCTTTTACTATATTATTCAATAATTCATAATAAACTTATAAAGATTTGTTTTTCTTACTTTTATAAACAAATCTTCATGAATTTAATCAAAATAATTGAATAATATTGTAAGAGAAGGAAAACAATTCTTCAACACTTCTTCATCTGTTAATTTGATACTCACTGAATATCAATAAAGATTACGTTTTCTCTTATTAAAAATTAATCCCACGGATAGCAGCAGGAACTCGTTAGCAGAAGCTTTCCGAGTCGTTTTTCTCACAATGTTGGAGCCGATAATCGTCGCAAGCATGCATTCTTGCTTCAGCAAGGTGGTTCATAAACCCTAGTGGCGCTAACGGCCTGTTGTACAAGCAAAAGCGATGTCTAACACAGGTTTCATTAGCATCAGTGGCGGTCCGATTCACTCCGAAACACCCCTCCACTTTTACTCAACCTACCCCTTCTTCATTCGTCTCTTTCTCAACTCCCCTTCACTCCATTCGTCTCCTTTCTAACCCACCTTTTCCCTATCCCTTTATAGCGTTCTCTTCATGTCTCTACGGGACGTCTCTCTAATATCGCACAATTACAACGCTCGGCGTTCGCGCCAGTATAAATTAATTATATATACAGTAAATAGTGAGCGTGCCGCAGGGCGTGGCGCCAAGTTTGAAACAATTAACCGGGATTTGTTATCTTACTCGGGAGAGGTGAAGGCTTACTGGTGGGGGAAATAGCAGGAGTGAAGGAAGGTAACACAGCTCACAATTAGGTGATTTATGGTCAAATTATCTTCGTTGGTTAGGAGCAGCTGTGCTGAGGATCTGATATGCGCAGCTCGTACCTCCTTCGAAAACGACCATATATCTCACAAAGGATTTTGACTTGATTTCTACCTAAAATCGATGGGAATCAACAGCAGGGGTGGAATTTAAATTATTTGAAGAAATTAATTATTCCAATATGGTCTAATTTCGAGATTATTTCTCCTTTGGGAGAGACATTTGTACACACTTCAGGTTCCAGAACAAACGAGAAATGTCTCTATCTCTCTTTCTCTCTTCTCCTTCTTCTCATAACTCTCTTCTTCTCTCCTAACTCTCTCATTCTCTCAACTCTCTTCTTTCCTAATTCTCTCAACTCTTTTCTTCTCTCATCTCTATTCTCCTCTCTTTCTCCTAACTTTCTGCCTTTCTTCTTCTATTTACTCTTTTTATTCTGCCAACTCTGTCATTCTTTTAACTCTTTTTTTCTCTTCCTCTTTCAACTTTCATTTTCCCTCCTCTGTTAAACTCTCTCCTTCTCCTAACTTATTCCTTTTCTTTTTGCCTTTTCTCTCAAATATATATTTTTCTTTTTTCTCTTCATTTCCCCTCTTTTCTGGACTCTCTACTTCTTCTTCTTTTTATTCTTTTTTTCTATCACCCTCCCTTTTTTTGATTCTCTCTTCCTCACCTTCTCGTCTCTTCCATTTATCTTCTTTTTCTTCTCTACCTGTCTACTCCTCTTCCTCTTCCCTTCTTCTTCTTCTCCTCTCCTACTTTCCTTCCGGTATATTCTTCTCCTATTATTCCATTACCCTCTCAACTATCTTCTCCTTCTCCTCCTCTCACTTCCTACTCTCTCTCTCTCTCTCTCTCTCTCTCTCTCTCTGAACTTCACTCTTTCCCCCTTCTCTTCTTTTTTTCCCACTCTCTTCTTCTCTTTACTCTCTTCTTCGCTCCTTCTTTGAACTCTCTTCTTCTTTTATCTCCTTCTCATTTTCTTGCTTTCTTCTCTTCTTCTCTTAACTCAATATTACTTTTTCCATCCCCTCCTTCTCCTTGTCTCCCTCTCCTCTTCTTATCCTCTCTCCTCCTAAAAACTCGCCTCTCCTCTTTGGATCCTTCTATTCTTTTCCTCTCCTTATCTCTTTCTTCTCCTCTATTCTTTTTCTTCTCCCCCTCTTTTCTTTTCTTAACTTGTTCCTTGTATTTCTCTTCTTATTATCTTCTTATCTTGAATTTCTTTTCTTCTTCTCCCCCCTTTCTCCTTTCCTTCTCTTTCTCCTCTCCTCTCCTCTCCTTCTTCTTTTCTCAATTCTCTCCGTTTTCTTCACATTTTTTTCCCCAAACTTCTCCTACATTCTTCTCTTGACTCTCTCCTACTCCTCTTCTCCTTCTCCTCTTCTCTTTTCCCTTTCTTGTTTTTCTCCCCTTCTTCTCTCTTTTTGTTCTTCCGGGTCTCTACTTTTCTTCTAGTCTTCTCCTTTTCCCACTCTTCTTCTCCTTCTCCCCCTTTTCCTTGTCTTCTCCCCTTCTCTTCTTCTCCTAACTTTCTTCTTGTCTTTTTCTTCTTAGTATCTTCTTTTCTCGAATATTTTCTTTAATTATTCTCCTGTATTTTTCGCAACCTTCTTTTCTATCCCCTAACCTCTCTTCTTTTCTTTATTATCTTGATATTCTTCTTCTATTCTTCCCTTTTTTTCTTAACTCTCTCCGTCTCTCTCCCTTACCTTCTCTTTTTCGTCTCACCCTGTCTCCTCGTCTTCTATTGACTCTCTTTTTCCCTTCCCCTCTTTCTTTCTACCTTTTTTCTCCTCTCCTTCTCTTTCTTCTTATTCTCTCCCTCCTTTTTCAACACTCTCCTTGTTCTCTTCTATATTTCATCTAGGTAGGTAGGAGTCTCTAAGTGACATATGCATAGCGCGCTGGTCCAACTGATCTAACGCTAAGCGCTCATTTTCGTGAAAAAAATGGATCGACATATATGCCTGGAGAGGAAAGACGGCAACAGAGCAAGGTCAACACTAAATGATAACTCGATAATGACATATGATGCGCGCATCCCAAAACTGCCAAACGTTTAGCGCTCAAAATTTTAGTTCCATAAAACGTCGCTGCTATAAAGCCGAAAGCGGTGCTTCGATAAGATTACTGTCAAATGACAGTATGACAATCTTTTGTTTCTGCGACATTGAGCGCTAAGCGTTCGATCAGTGGGACAAGCGCGCGATGTATATCACTGTAATAATAACATTATTTGACAGTAATTTTATCGAAGCACCGCTTTCGACACTATAGCAGCGACGTTTTGTGAAACGTAAATCTTGAGCGCTAAGCATTCGGCAGTTTTGGGATGCGCGAAACATATATCATTATCGAATTTGATTAAGTATTGACCTCGCTCTGCCACCGCCTTCCCTCTTCAAGCAGTTGCGGCAATCTATTATTTTCACGACATTGAGCGCTTAGCGTTCGATCAGTGGGACCAGCGCGTGATGTATATCACTGTGATAATATCATCATTCGACAGTAATTTTATCGAAGCACCGCTTTCGACTCTATAGCAGCGACGTTTTATGAAACTTAAATCTTGAGCGCTAAGCGTTCGAAAGTTTTGAGATGCGCGCAACATATACCATTATCGAATTTTATATAGTGCTGACCTCGCTCTGCCGTCGTCTTTCCCCTGCAAGCAGTTATGACAATCTATTTTTTTAAGAAATTGAGCGCTTAGCGTTCGATCAGTGAGACCAGCGCGCGATGTGTATCACTATAATAATAACCTCATTTGACAGTAATCTTACGGGAGCACTATTTTCGACTGTATAGCAGTGAAGTTTTATAAAACTCAAATTTCGAGCGCTAAGCGTTCGGCTGTTTAAGCATGAGCGCAACATAGGTCACAATCGAATTCGCATTAAGTCTAAATATTTACCAAGTTTCAGCAAAATCCAACGAAAGGCATTTTCCCATACATATTGTGCGGAGTCCTCTATTCACAAAAAAGGAGGAATCGTTTATAATTTGATTCTTTTCAATGTTCGCACATAATTTGTCAACCACTGGAAAGTGAGAGCAAAGTTAAACATTCCATAAAAAATCGCAACTTCATAGCAATTATCTCTGGAAGGGATCAATAAGTATTGTTTTAAACGATGATAAATTTTTAAATTTCAAGAAAAACTGCAATTTTTTATCACTCGGCAGTGAGAATATAATTTAAAATAATAATAAATCGTTCAAACAAATATTTTTGTTACCCTGAATCAATTGTCATTCTATTCCAGTTGAAAATTTAAGGGTAAAAACCACATCTTATTGTATAAATATAGAAGAAAATGGCGTTCAACAATACAAACTTGTTTAAACAGTTTTTTTTTTAAATTATATTCGACATTGATTCGCTCCAAGTGTCAAGAAGAGAAAAAGTTTTAAATTCTAGAAAGAACGCATTTTTCTTATAATATTCTGGGGAAGTATTCTTATAAATAATCATACATTGATAAACAATTATTTTTCCTTATTTTCATTGAGCACCGCCTTTTTCTGAATGAAATGATGAAAAAAAGTTAGAAATTTGAGAAAAAACCGCGACTTCGAAACTCTTCCCAGAAAGACAGTTGATGAAAAACAATAATCAATTGTTTAAACAATTCAAAAACGTATCTTTTATTTATCATTTCCTATACATTTTCTAATAAAATGAAGCTTATTTGACGCGGTCAACAGACAGTTAATTAAAAACAATTGATTGCTATGAATCGATAACATTTGAATGCTGTTTAGAAAAGTCAAATCAACAAATGCATTTATTCGCTATTTGTAAGCGTTGGACTTGTTTTTTCTGTAAAATCAACTGTTAATGATACGAAATGTTAATAATAATTTTCCGTAATGTAAATATGTCACTTGCAGTTATGACGATGTCAGTAATACAGAAAGTCTACTTCTACGTTAATTGAATGAATTATAAAAATCAACCTAGTGGATCGTTATCGGAATATTAAAGAAAATTTTCAATTTGTTGTGAACAGTTGATTGCACTGAAGAAAAACAAGTTTAAATGCTGAAGAATAGTCGAATATTGCATTTGTTATTTATGTTCCTTCAAACAATAATCAAATATTTACAATTAATAGCAACAAATGATTGCTCAATAACCGGCTGTAAATCCCGTGAGAGGAACGGTATTTTATTTGTGAATATGTTCAATTTTATATAAAATGGATACTTCGAATTCAATTTTTTTTTTCATTTTTGTTACTAGAAAAAAAATTCAGAAATGGGCCACGACATTTTGATATAAAATTTCATCAGCTTTCATTAAAAAAA
Source organism: Neuroterus valhalla (assembly GCA_011762715.2). Lineage (NCBI taxonomy): Eukaryota > Metazoa > Arthropoda > Insecta > Hymenoptera > Cynipidae > Neuroterus > Neuroterus valhalla. Next base: position 4,104,093 of record WSXT02000006.1, read on the forward strand.
AAAGTTCAAGGTTCGAATCGAATGATAATTTTCAACCAAAGATCAATTCGTGTAGGGACGCACACGCATGAGAGTGTAATCAAGAATTTAGAGACTTGGGAGAAGAGCAACTTAGTGACCTACATTATTCCCATGACCAGTCACAGGAGTGACTTCCTGTCCTCACAAGATTAGGGAAAAGAGGAAAATATTTGACCTACATTATTCCCATGACCAGTCACAAGAGTGAAGTCCCGTCCTCACGAGATGCAGAAACGAATTTGAATTCTCTACATAAAAGTAAAACGTATAAGAAAAAAATGGCCCAGAATGAGTTGTGTTAAAATCCGAAAATCAAGTCGAATGCTGCTTTGAAATCTACGAGCATAGCCAATGGATTTCTCCTTTTCTGCCTCAGATGCTTATTTGCTAAATAATTCAGGGCGTAGCTGTTACCCGTTGTTTGAATTCCTTTCCCGAGACCTATCTGTTTGTGTGGAAGATTTCTTTTTTTTTACCTGCCTCTTTAACCTTTTTCTGAGAACTTCTCCATACATATTTCATATCCCACCAACATGAGTGTGATACCTGTGCATTCCGCTTACTTCTGACCCTCTCGTTTCTTCATTTACAGTGTCACAAGTCCCGTCCTCCATTCTTCCTGCCATTCTGCACATACTATACTCTGTTGCTTGTTCTCCACATCTTTTCTCCTACTCCTCACCCACCGTTCTTCAGAGCTCCATTTTCCATGCAGTCCTTCACTGATACTCTATTCCTTTCCATCCTTGCATTTGCCCCATTTATTTCTTTTCTGCCTATCTCATTTCCTCATCCCCCAAATTCATGAAGCTTCGATCTCTTCCTACCTTATTCTCTGTTCCTTAACCCTACAAAAACTTTTGAAGCACTCTGTTTACCCATACATTTGTATCTTCTAATTCACATCCTTTCTTTCTCCTCTTTCCCTATTTATCCTCTCTTCCATATACTTGAATATTCCTTTATTCTCTCTTCAACTTCCCTACACCCTTTTTTGTTTATCCTTCTTCCACCTACTCCTTTTTCTTTTATTCTTACCTCTTCTCTTACCTCTTCAAATGCTCCATTCCTTGTTCTTCCTCCTGCTACAATGGAGTCAATTACAGTTTCTACTATACCTATGCAGCTTATTTCGCCATTCTCGTCACCTTTTGTATTGCCCTTGCAAATAAACCATCGTGTCTCTTCTTATAACTCCCCATCCATCCTTTTCCCCTTCACTTTATGAATGCATACTATCGCTACTCTTACTTATCCACCTTAATCCTTCTCACCATTGTTTCTATCCTTTGCTCCACTATCTTCCTCTGATCCCTGATCCGCCGTAAACTTTTTTTCACCTGTAATAACAAACGTACCTTATTTTTGTGATTTAAGGTTTTTTTTTTCTTAACCCATATTTTATTCATTATTATAACGTCCCACTTTTTCACTTTTCCCAAAAATCTTTCCCTCTTTTTTTTCCCGACACATTTCAGAGCGCTACTTTTACGTCTCCTCCTTCCTCTCCCGCATCTCTCGTCCATGTCGTCATTTGCTCTCGACTTCCATAAATCCTGACGCGTTCCTTATGTCCTTATTTCCATATTGCCTATTCTTCTCCCAACCTTACCAGTACCCTCCTTTTATCATGGCCTTTTTCACCAATATCTCCAAATTCTCTTCCTTACTCTCTTATGATACCAAGAACATGCCTTCCCTACCTTTCATCATCCTTCATATCCTTCTAACCTCTCCTGCCCTAACCAATGCTGCTATGTCAATCGTCCGTTTTTTGACATCTTATTCTCCTGTCTTACTGTTAACCCCTAAGTCGTTCATCACTTCCTCCTTTTTCCTATCCCTCCTCTGCTCCTATTGCATTCTTCTTCGTCCAAGCAAACGTAAATTTATGTAAAGTTAGCATGTTGCCCAGCGGCTCTGGTTTTGTTTCGTCTCTGACCACACTGATTAGTCTGCCCTCGGCCTTAAATTTCTCACAGAACGAGGACTGCAAAGGACAAAAAGCCGTTTCTGAAGGAACTGTATACAATTATCGGGAAAACGAGTTTTCTCCAGCTTGCAAGAAATAGTCCCTATCTCTCTCCCTAAATTGAATCAATTATTTGATTTCTGACATTTAATTAGGATAGAACCAAATTCTGAAGCAAGGCCTAGGGTAATTTAGTGGCTTCCTCTTGATATCCAAATACTGGTTCCAGGATCAAGATGATCGCGATTTCATCTAATAAATAATTAATTGAGTTTTGAAAAAAAGGAAACATCTGTGAAAATAAGTGAATTTCCCCGAGAAATTCGGGTTTCAAACAGCAATATTTGGATACTATCTGGATTTACATTGAAAACACTTATTCTGTCCTCAAGGGCGTGCCCTATAAACACCCCGAATGCGAAGATGGCGTATCAAACCTCAATTTTGAGATCAACGGTTTGGAGTTATAGTTTTGCAATATGAAGGAATGAACTTCCTGAACGAATTTTACAAAAAGACTTCGAATTGTCTCTAAATATGTGCTTTTACGAAAAACGGGCGTTCCTAATATCTCAATAGGCGTGACCAAGGGGGCAAGCCTATTAGAACAAGACGTGGTAAATCCTCGATTCCTAAACTGAAGATAAGGGGCGATCGTTTTGCGATATAGAGAAATTGAATTCCTGAAGGAATTCCACGCAGATTTCAAGTTATGCCTAAAAAGGCGTTTCCACAAAACATGTGTGTTTACAATATCAATAGGCGTGGCCAATGGAGCAAGCTCATTCAAATATGACGTTTCAAACCTTCATTCTGGAACTAAAGGTTCAAGGTGGTCTTTATGGGATGAAGAGATATCAAATTACACAAGAAATTCTACAAAAAAGGCTCCTATTTATCCATGAATAAATGTTTCAACAGGAAACAAGTGTTTACAATATCAATGATCTGGTCAAGAAAGCGTGCTCAATTGGGATAAACGAGATAATTTTTGATTTCTAGAATAAAGACTGCAAAATAGTTCTCCTGCGTTATGCAGCAATTTATTTTCTGGAGGATTCCCACAAACGATGTTTCTAGTTATCGCTGAGTAGGATTTGACACAAAAAGCGAGTATTTTGATGTCAATGTGCGTGGCCCAGAAAAATGCTTCATCCTAATAGGCGAGTTAATACTTTAGTATAGAACCAGAAGTTAAAAGTGATCGTTTTGCAAAATGTAGAAATCAAATTTCCGAAGGAATCCCGGGAACAAGGCTTCTGATAATTGATGTGCAAGTCTTGACACGAAAAGGGAGTGTTTTTAAAATTAATAGGCGTCCCAGAGAGGGCGTGCCCAATACCAATAGGCGGAGAATGTTTTAATTCTGGAATCAGTGGTGCGACGTAATCGTTGTGCGAAATGGAGACATACAACTTCTGGAGAAATCTCACAACAAAGGTTTCAAGTTGTCCCTGAATAGATTATGTCACAGAGATCACTTGTTATCTTCAAATAGGCGTTGCCATAGAGAACAAGTGCTTCAATCCCAACAGGCGTGATCGGGAAGGCGTGCTCAATACAAATAGGCAAGGTGAGCCTATATTTTGAAAGCAGTTGCGCGAGTTCTAGTTTCTCGATATGGAAAATGGAATTTCTAGAAGAAGTCGACAACAAATGCTCCTTATTATCTCTCAATGAGTAATATCACAGCAAGCAGGTATTTCAAATATGAATGGAGGGTGAGCTTTAATTGTGAAATCAGTGGTGCAGAGTGACCTCTTTGCGATTGGGAGGAATACAATTCCTAGGGAAATCTCATAACAAATGCTTCAAGGTATCACTCAGTAGGTCTTGAAACACAGCCAAAAATTTTGGAATCTGCGATACGTGGTGATCGTTTTTCAGAGTAGAGAAATTGAATTCATGGAGAAATCCCACAAAAAAGACTTCCACTCAAACCTGAATGGGTGTTGCCATAGGAAGTGGGTGTTTCTTGAATACAATAGGCGTGGTCAAGGGAGGCGTTCCTAATTCGAAAAGGCTAGGTATCCCTCAGTTTTGGAATCATGAGTGCGAGGTGGTTTTTATGCGAAGGAGAGAATTACAGTTTCTGCAAAAATTCTACCACAAAGGCTTCTTGTTATCTCTGAATAGGTGTCGCCACTATAAAGAAGTGTTTCTAACATAAACTTTCAGGGCCATAGGAGCGTGCTCAATTAAAAGTAAAGGAGTTGATCTACAATCACAGATCAACGGTACAAAAAATGTGTGTTGCTACAGAAAGCAGATGTTTCCAAAGTCAACGAGCATGGCAAAGGTGGCGTCCTCAATTAAAATATAAATTGATTCAATTATTCGATTCTAAAGATTTAATTTGGATAGAACGAAATTCAGACGGAAGACCTACAGTAATTCTGAAGCTTTCTCTTCATATTCAACCACTGGTTTCTAGAATCGAGTCAGGAGCGTGGTCAAAATAATTACGTGCCGAAGCTGAGTCCTAGAGACGCAGTGTTACCGAGCTTTTTAGAAACATTAACGGAAATCCTGGTAACAATATGAGTGCGATTTCGAGCTACTTCCAAGCTTTTCCCTGGTTATCATGCCAACCAGGCACGACTTAGCTCTTGACTTAGCGTTGAAACCAGCATCGCCCTCGTTTCCGTTGCCGAGCGAGTGAGAGAGGATTAGGGTAGATTTGGACCGCGCCAGTAGGTGACTGGGTGACGACTGCGACCCTCGCGGTTAACTTTGTCCTCGCGAAAATCCCATTCCCTCTCAGTAAAACGTGCTAGGCTTGCGGAACTGTTCCGAGTTTAAAAATTGCAAGATATTTTAGAAATATTATACTTCTGAAATCCTTATAAGTATTCCCTTTTAAGGCAATTAGTCTACTATGATTCTTTCTTCTTTCTAGATCACCTAATTACACGTAAAGTGATTATCCTCCGGAATAGAGGTATTTTCAAATCTGGTATTCAACAAGAAAACATTGCGAGTTGAATTTGTTATAGTGGCTTTTCTTAGGAATCTTTCCATAAGGAAGTAGCTTTTATAGTAAATGTAATTCAAAAGGGTTCATTGTTGGACCGCTATTGAAGGCGGGTGTTGCCAATAACAATGGACGTGACCAAAGAGGCGTGCCTATTTTGGATGAGCGTGTCGATCCTCAATTCTGGAAGCATCTGTATGTAGTGATCATTTTGTAGTATGGAGGAATGTAGCTCCTAAAGAAGTCGCACAATGAAGACTTCTAATATAACTAGAGGGATGCTTTTACAGGAACGGTTGTTGCTAATGACCATAAGCGTGAATAGACCAACTGTCTAGAGCGATCGTCTGGTAACATCGAGATATAAATACGGAATGAAATCTAGCAACTAAGGCTTCTTGTTATAAACGATAAGGTTTCGCTACAAAAAGCAGGTGTTGCCTATAATAGTTGGCGTAGTTCATGGGGCGTGGTTGATGGGGCGTGGTTGATAAGGGCTTGCTTATTGAACATAGGCCGTGCAATGTGATCTTTTTGCGACGCAGAAAAATGAAGTTCTAAAACAAATCGCACACAAAGACTAACGTTTATTGTCAATAAGAATGAACGTGTTCGAAAGGGCGTGTCTAATAGAAATAGGTTCAGTGAGCCTTCATTCTAGAACCAGCAGAACGGAGGTGATCGTTTTTCAATGTAGAGAAATAAAATTCCTGAAGAAATCAAACAACAAAGGCTTTGTAGCCTAGTTATTTCTTGCACGTAGTATCGGCGTACGAAAAATGTTCGACACGTACGCATTGGGAGACCAGGGAGAGAATAGAAAAAGAGTGATTTTCGTTCTTTCAGGATAGGCCTTCTCACCCCCGATATTCACAGACATGTACGAACCCTCAAAACGATTAAAGACTGGAGCGAAGTGCCGGGAGTACTAATCGCATTCCCCGCACAATTTACATTTAATCAAAGGGAAAGCCCATTGGCCACGCTCGTGCTATTTGCTTGCCATTGAAATCTCGCTCGCTGCCGCACACGGTGGTGCGTTGGTCGCGTCGTGGATGGAATCCGTAAAGTCGAAATCAATGACGGTTACCCTCCGATCCGACTTCCTTGTGAATTAACAAAACGACCGGATCTTTCTATTTCCACACCATCATTCTACGAAAATGGTGGACCAGGAAAGCCTTTCGAAGTTGGAAAATGCATCAAACTCGAAATAGTTTTGAATAACTCAATCATTTCATTCGCATTGCAGATGACAAATTGCGAGTGGCATACATCGAAGTGAGAGATCACAGTAAACATGGGTTGCGGCTTCCCATTAGCTGACTAGAGAGGAATTCCGTGTTGCTCCATTCTAATCAAGCGTCTGTGGCACTAGCAGCAGCGTCGGCCACGGCGTCGCGCCAATCAATTGCACTCCCTGAAAGCTCCCTTCTGCTAGCTCCGCGACTCTGTTTTGCCCCCAGAGGATTAGGTAATGGTCCGTCTGCTGTTTTGTCGGACAGATTTACACAGGAGCGAGCTTCTCTCAGAGTAGGCAATTCGATGGACGATTTTTTACTCTCCTTTCCCTAAATCGAAGCCGATGGGACTACGTTCTTTTATTCGTTTTCGCAATGCCTCCTTTTTCCAAACCATACCCAACGAATCTTTTAAGCAGTGAATAATGTCTTTCGCTATTACATCTCTATTCAATTCGAGGAATAACTTTCCTGCAATACCTCATATTCCTGTACATTTTTGAAAGAATATTGCTTGATTCGTTAGCGTATGAGAAATAATTGAACATGCTCCTCACTGATCATTATCAATAACGATATTCAATAATTAATTTCAGCTTTGACTATTTCCTAAACCAACGGAATATTAATAACACAGACTCACTGAAAATTCGCTCTACATGGTTTGTCCTTTAATTTCGGTGGAGAATTAAATAAAGTACGAACGGATTTTCAATTAACGTTCATGAAAGTGGACTGTGGAATCAAAATCAATTTCGAATGTACTTTCCACTGTTAATTTAAAAATAGAACATTTATTTCCAACGAGTGATAAAGAAAAAAGGATTCTCCAGATGCTTGCAGGTCTGCGTTGATAGTTTCAAGATTCTACTCTGCAGAATACAGATGAATCTATGGAGCTTTCACTTATCGTGACTTCTCACCCCTGACATTCCCACTTTCCCCTTGACAGGAAAATCCCTCAGTACCCCAACCCACGATTTCAAATCCTTTTCTCCTTCCTTCTGCTCACATCTTCGACTGTCACTTCTTCTCCATGGCATCAGCCATCCCTGCCTCATTTACATCCCTTTCCCTTCTCTCTAGACCCTTCTAATTCCCACTCACCACCTTTCTCACTCTATCATTAGGCCTTCTTCATTCGCACCCTCTTTTAGAGCCTGGACATCAGAGGGCATTGTAGTATTTCCCATTGAAGGAACCGCCTTCTCTTTCTTCTCTCCACCCTATTCAAAGGACTACTGCACCTCACGTGGCCCTTTATTAAATTTCTAATAACGGAAATAATTGTTATTGAGATTACGCCTAACTTAGAATATTCGATCGGATTCGGGGATGAGGAGAAATATTCCAGGCATCTAGAATTCCTTTTAATGGGCGTGGTGAGGCACATTCAGGATCGTCACGTCGAGCCCTCGGGCACGGGTTAAGGAAAAACAGCCCTCGCATCCCCGAAGGGTAAAAGCGGAATCGAATTCGATTAGGGGATTCAAGTCGAGACTCTAATCCGTATCGCCCGCTTCCCTTTATGGATACCAGATGAAAAGAAAGTGAAAGCGATCACTGATTTCAAGAAGAGGGTCACTGGATTAGCCGCAAGCTTTTGGGGAAAGGAGATCATCCCAAATAGCAATTCAGAATTAACACTTATTCTACTTTAACGAGTAAAGGTTTTCTATTCAAATTTTGAAAATTTATTATCTTCAAGGTATTCGATTATATTCGGAAGAATTAAAAAGACTCTAAGAAATAGAAGATAGTTTTTGAGATTTAAGAGGAGGAGGGGGAATAGCAAGTTATAAGGAGGTGGATTAAAGAAATAAGAGAAGGGTTGTAATCGATTGGGAGTGACCTAAATGCATGGGCTAGATATCAGGGGGGAGAGGTATGAGACGGAAAAGAGGTATTCATGAGGGAATCGGAAAATAGAGAAGAAGATCGAGAGGGTTGGATACTTCTGAACCTAATAGGAGAAACAGGGTAGTTCATTTGCAATGGAAATACAAAAAAGGGCGATGAGGGTGAAATAACATTTACAGAGGAAGAAGAGACCGTTATTGACTACATCATATCAGGAGAAAGAGTACTCATTCTAATTGTAGGAATGTAAGTAGGTAATAAGATAGGATCTGAGTACTTCCTGGTAGCAGAAAAATCAAAAGGTCATAAATATTGTAAAGGTAAGGAGAGAGGAAGAAAGATAAAAGAGAAAAACGTACGGCGCTGCGGGGAAGGAAAGTTGAAATAACTCAGAGAAACAATGAAGAATAAGAATCTAGAAGGTATAGGGGAGGGAGGAGTAGACGAGATAATAGAAAGAATTAATAGGTTGATGGATTAGGTAAAAGAGGCGGTTGGACCATGAAGGGAGGGGGCATAGAAAGGAAAGGTTGGTTGGATGAGAAAACAAAAGTATGGGGAAATGGTATACTTGCTTACTTTTATTACTTAAGTAAGAGGAAGAAGAAAGGGAGTGAATAACGATATAAAAATGAGTGGATGGACGGGATACTTGAAAGAACAGCTAGGTTAGGAAGAAAAAAAAGATAGAGACGAAAAAGTTATAGAGAAGAGAAGTGAAGATAGAACCTTTATAAGAAGAAAAGGAGTAAACCAAGCAAAAGAAAGGCTGGAAAGAAATAAAGCGACAGGAGAGGATGGCATAAAGGATAAAGTTATAATGTGTGGGGGGAGGAAAGGTGAGAGAGAAGAGGTTTGGAGAATTCGTAACAAAGTAAGGAGAAGGATGGCCTATAGAATGGAGGACGGAATCAGTGATTCCGCTAATAAAAAAAGGAGAGTAAGAAGGTAGAGAAATATAGAGGTATCGCTCCCATGATGGAAGAGTATAAGATCTATGTGAAAGTTCTAAGGAACAGATTGAAAGGCAGGTAGAAGAGGAAGAAAGTATCCCGTACAACCAGAAGGGGTTCGGGAAATGAATGGAAACAACTGATATCATTTACGTCCTTAACTATCTAGTAAATAGGGAACTTGAAGCGGAAGAAAAGAAAACTTGTGGCCTTGTCCATAGACTCAAGAGCAGCGTTCGACTTAGTCAATAGGAGGGTATTGTGTTAATCAATGAAAGAAAGAGGAATAGATAAGGGGCTAGTGGAGAAGTACAAGGAATATTTGTGTAGACTAGATCAAGAGTGAGGATAGGAAAAGAGAAAAGAGATGAGTTCTGAACAAGGAGAGGACTCAAGAAAGTTTTCCCGTTGGGTCCGTTACTGTAAATTATAATGCTAGCAGACTTCGAAAAAAGCTAAAGAATAACGGAAAAGGACATTTATTAGCAGAGGACAAAATAGGGATGAATTTGATGGTGAGAGGGTTCGAAGAGTACGTGAGAGGAACAAATTTAACGGTAAATAGTAGTAAGAAAAAGATCAATTGCTTTAGGAATAGAGAGAAGAAAATAAATTACCATTCGAAGTTTAACGGAGGAACAGTTGAACTAGTGGAGGAATTCTGTTACTTAGGGTTCTGGTTTGAAGCATGGAGAAGCAACAAGCTTCAAGTAAGGAAAAGAGTGAAGTGTGCGAGTAAAATAATCGCCCAAGTTTAGGGCAAAGGGAAAAGAAGGTTTGGAAATGTTTAGAGGATGAGAAAATAGATGTTTGATGTGTTAGTGTGGGCAGTCGTGTGCTATGGAGTATCAATTTGGAGGTGAAAGGATATATGCTGAGAGAGGAACCGGTGAGAGATAAAATATTAGTTCGTCAAGTGACGAGAGCATGGGAACAAGAGGAGTTGAAGAGAAGAGAGGGGAGCAAAATCGCGCAAGCGTGTATCAAGAAAATCAGATCCAGAGAGAAGAGAGGTAATACAGAAGGCTTAAAATGGAAAGGAGTGAGACAGAGAATGAGGAAAGAATGTGTTTTTCATTAAGGGTATTAAGAATGGCAGGAAATAGGATTGATGATAATGGCGAGATATGGACATGAAAAATGGAGGCAAATTATGCCATCTGGTGCTACAGTTGGTATAATATGGTTGAATGAGTGGGGAAACCAGAATACCTGACAAAATTGAAGAAGGAGAGTGAGCGCCATAGAGTGTTATGGTTAGGAATAGAAGAGGGCCTGTCGATACTAGGCGGACGAATAAGAGAAAATGTGCAGAATGTTTGGTTACGAATTTGAATCGTGGCAACATGTTGTAGAGGTGTGTACTGGAAAGAAAGAGAAAGGCGAAAGTGTAAGTGATTGTGCGGAACGAGTACTGGAGGAAAGTGTTCTTGGTTCGATTATAAGGACAACCCACCTAAGAATTTGCTCCTGAATTCAACCTCAAATCGATATTCTTATTGTCTGACAGAATTGATAAGAACATGTTGCCATCCGACGTTGCTTGGATTTACATAGTAGGCGTCGTGGTATCCTTCCATGCGTACCACCGCATGCAAGTCGTTCATCCTACCCTCACACGGTCTACACTTCAATTGCGATTCAGGATATACCCTAAAACGCTGAATGCCTAATGAAGTCGCAGCTCCCTAAGAGGATTATTATGTCCGTAGCATGCGTAGGTGCAGTACAAAACTAGAGACGAGTACCTTGAAACGGCAGTGTTCTTCCCGACTAGATGGTAACTTAGCGCACAGATTGTACCTACATGGATGGGGAAATCCACCGCAAATGCTGTAATGAAAACGCAAACTGTTTGCTTCCACGATTTCTTGCTTGGCTTCTAGAACATTAGGATTTTGAATGGAGAGATCAACACAAGATAATTAGATGTTGGTGCCAATTACTAGACGTAAGCTCCACGAGAAGATCTCAGTGGGCAAGAAGACATTGCCATCCTGAGAACGTCAGGAAGACATCCTTAGGACGTGCATGCCAGTTCAATTGATATACTTAATACGTCTTATGGCCAAAAGACGTCTTCAAACATGATAGGTCTTTGAGACAGCAATTGGACAGTTATGAGACCCCAAGGGATGTCTTTACGACGTTTTGAGGATGACGATTTCTTGTCGCTCACTCAGACAACTTGACGTATTGTTTGGTTCGGATGTACTGCCGAACGTACAAATTGCGAAAAACTTCACGCCAACGATCTCGTAAACTGCGAAGGGTATCGAAAGCGGATGGCCCACGTGAAAAAAAATGTCAACGAAAAACGAAGTGAATCTATACGAGCAATGATCCTTTAAAACAGCAAAAGCACTTTATGATCCTTATGATCTGGCAATGTTTAAAAGTTGAATTCGAAAAATAAAACAAATTTGTAACGTACCTCTAATGTTGAAAGAAGTGGGTCAACTCAGCTTACAGCTCCAAAACGTCAATCCCTTTCTCAAACACTTCGAGTTTCTCAAAATCTCCCTGAAAAATTCAAATCAATATGAAAGAAGTCTAATATTTCCAAATCAAACAGTTGAATGATTGCTCTAAAGATTGAAACTTGAGTAGACTTGGAGAGAAAAGAAACAACAGTTTACAAAAATTTTGCGAAATTCTACCGATGGAACAGTTCCTTAAGAACAGGAAACAAAGGAAGAAACGCTCAAGAGGAGGGGATGAATGGGGTAGTAAGGTAGTAGAAGAAATAGTTCCATAAAATGGTAGGAGCATAGAAGATGAACGCTGTGCTCATTCATCCGGGAAGCAAGAAGATCAAGCAAATCCCTTGACGACTGGCAAAGGGAGGCTTATGCGAGAAGCAGGGAAGGAATAGTTAGTAGCGGAGGAGAAGAGGTAGAGGAAAAAAGAAGAAGGTGGAGAACAGTGAATAGGGAGAGTAAAGAATAAATGCCCGAAAAAGAAGAAAGTGAATAGAAAAATCAATATCCAAGGGAAGGAAAAAAAGAGGAAACAATGAAGACGGAGAAAATAGAAGCAATGTCCGAAGAATCAAAAGGATATACGCGAGGATCTGGAGGAGATGAAGTTGCAAGGAGGAGAGCTCGAGGAAGAGGTGTGGAAAGTCCGAAAGAAATGGTATGAGGGAGACAGGGCATAGAAAAAACAAAAAAATAAATCTGAAAAAACCTGAAGACATGTAGGATCAAAAAATGGAAAGGAAGGAAAAGAGAATGAGAAAGATGGAGGAAATAGAAAATAGTCCTAGAAAACTGGAGGTAAGGGGTGAGGAAACGAGCTCTGAGATAAGGGTTGGAAAGGAAAAGAAGTTAAGATGATAGTGAATGGGAAGAATGAGACGGAAGAGGAACAGGTCAGGAAATGGATGACTAAAGTGAGAGCAAAAGTATGGCTAGAAGGGCTGGAAAGAAAAGGAAGGATGATAGAAGCCAGGGATAGTATATAACTGGTGACATTTGACAGAAGAAAGGAGAAATTTGAGATACTGAGGAAGAAGATCTTGTCAAAAGGGAAGAAAAAAGAAAAGAAGAAGAAATTACTTGAGAGGAAAAGAGAAGGAAATGTGAAATAAACCAGAAAATGAAAGAAAAAAATCTGCCCGCTGCGCGGGCACATTCTCATCGCGCGCTTAGCGCGCGGCTCGCTTCGCTCGCAAGTTTGAGCGCGCCTAAGGCGCGCGTCTTTTGGATCTCGCGCTTCGCGCTCGATGGTAATCTCACCTCGCGCTCCGCGCTCGGTTATGAATTTA
>WSXT02000006.1:4129270-4164964 GCA_011762715.2 Neuroterus valhalla
ATAATTATTCTTTCTGTAGGTTTAGGCTATCATCAATTCGATTATCAAATTTGAGTCAGCTAAAAAAATCTCACAGATCAACGCATTTGCAAAACGCTTTTCTTATAATGGAAAAAAGAAGAAATTCTCCCTCTCATGACGTAAATATTTAAATATTCTGAGAATCAGATTAAAGGAGCGTTACAATTTCTAAATCAAATAATAAGATATCTTTCTGATTCATAAGAAGAAAGCGGTCATTTATCGTATTTTTTGGGTAGAATTTTCGACAGTCCAGGTTCAGTCAAGTAAACTCCCTGTCATTTCCCAGTCAAGTCGCCACCCTGCCAATGCTACTGTATATTATAAGTCAAATATGCGTATGCTGGATTTCGAGTTTTTCTCTTTGCAGGTTTCATGCGGCGTTACTGTTTTGAAACTTAAATACCATGAGGGGTTTCAGTGTCCGGACGCTTATCAGTGGTCAGACGAATATTAATTAATGTTTTAAGAGTTTAGTCTCATACATATGAAAAAGATTAGCATTTATGTTGTATCCTACTTTTGACAAGCAAAATGTAATACTTTCTTATTTGTCCTTCCAAAGAAAGTGTCTGATATTAGAACCGTTGTCTGGTAACCAGTGCCCTATTTTAATATTTATAGAACACTTATTTAATTCCACTGAATTCAAGGTAAATTCTAACAGATTTGAAAATACAACTACGGCACAACCTGCTGCAATAGAAAATTGAAATCCAGGAACACGAAAAACGCCTCCAATTCTCTCAAAAATATTTGTCCTATTTCTTAAATTTCTCAGTAGAGAAATACCCACCCTAACCTTTTTGCCACTATCACGCTTGAAAAAAAAATGGTTCGGGAAATGCAATTTTTGGAAGAAAATCTTCGAGAATATTTGAACTAGCCGAATAAAATCATGCCTTTCTCATCCAGGTTAAAGGTTAATCACTAAATATCTCAAATGCTTTCTATCTCAAAAAATAATGTCAAGCACAATATCATCATAAATTTTCATGTTTGATTTCATTGTGCATTATACATTTATGGAAAAAAATGTACGAAAATTCGTTTGAACACAATTTCCTATTTGTTTTAATAATTAGGAGAATCTCCTTTTATTATTCTATCTTTACACTTGTTTAAGAATTTTTTTTTTCTCAAAAAAGGAACAAGAATTTCCAAGCAGACATTGAATTATTCCAACTTTGTGATTTTTGAAACACCCTACTTGTAAAAACGCGACCCAAACTTAAGAAATAAAAACAATAGAGTATAGAAAATTGATAAAATGAAAATGAATCATATTATGATAAAATAGATATAGAAATTCGTAAATGCAACAAAAACGCATCCAAAATATAAACAGACTTACGAATTTTTTCCTCATTTTTCATGCATAGATTTTTGATCAATAACAGAAGTTCTCGCGTATGTCAGTTTTAAATCTATGATGATTGCACTTTTAGATTTTGCGTATACAAAACAACAAACAAAAACATGATTTTGAGGTTATGCCGCGGGAAACACATACCGCATCTACCGTCCTAATTTTTTATGTCGCTTATCTAACACTTAAATTCTAAAGCATATTATTGTTCAGAAGGAAAATTAGAAATTCACTCACCTCTGCAACTTTGAGAAAAATGAAAACAACCGAATGAACTAATAAAGAAGTGAACTAACACTCGAATAGGCAGGCCAAACAAAATCGGGTTACATTATATGTCACTCTTTCTCTGGAAAACAATTATATGCGCCAAATTCACTGCGCATGCTCATGAAATCTTATCTGATTGGCTAAAGGATTGTCTCAGCGAATTGTGGGAAAAGTTTAAAATTTCATATAATAACTAATGTAAGTTCGGAAATTATACATAATTTTAAATCGCCAATTAATTATTTATCCATACAAATTTTATATTATCATGTGATTTTTTATTCTTGCAGGGATTTTATAAACTTGAATGAAGTTGACTTACAACTTTCAAAATGATTCCTCGCTGAGGTTGAAGTAATCAGGGGATTATTATATATATTAAGTATATTTCCAAGAATAAAACTCCCAAAATTTGAGAGCTTGTGAAATTCTATTCACGCAGATCTTAGATGTAAAAATGGTTACATATATTCAGGCGCACATTTCAGCATGTTTCCTACTTCGTCATGATCCGTGTAGATGGTGTAGATCTGTGTAGATCCTTCCTACTTCCTATATATACATGTTCATCAATGTCATGTACCTAACCTCGAAGTTGCTCGGGCCTCGGCTGCTCATCTCGTATCTGCTATGCAAATTGCCGAATTGCATCATGCTCTTGTATTTTATTTATTAATTGATTAAAAGCAACGTTGAAGAGTGGCATTGGTGATTTAGTGATAGTGAATTTTATAATCTTAGACGATACTTTACTAGAAGTTTAAAATATGGAGGAAAAAGGTAAGTTAAAAAACCCATTTTTCCGGGCCAGCTGTAAGAACTAATCGATCTAATGTCAAACATATTTTACATGTATAATAAATTTCAGAAATTTGCCGATACTTCAACGATATTATTAAGAACGAGAAAGATGTTTCGGCAGGAGTTGCTGCTATTCGAACCCTTCTTGAAGTTTTGGAACATTCAAAATGTGAGTGAACTTTCGTACTTCATATTTTGTAATTACAAACGCTGGGAAAATCTTTCATTTTGTTGCAAACTTATTGTTGATAAAAATATAGTAGACTTTTGCATGAACTTTGTTTTTCACAAGATGATGTCTGGTTCACGTTCTTAACATTCAAGTGAACACGTTTTTATCTCAACTCAAAACATTAAATATTATAATGAGGATCATTTGAAAGTATTTCCAAGGAAGCGTCTAAAGTTACGCCTAAAGTTACCCAGTCGTCTCATGGAATTTACGAAATTTTCAAGGCGTAACTATAGACGCATCTTTTTTTTCAATCGTCTTAGTTTTTAATAATTGTTAATAAACAAAATTAACTTGCAGCTGAAACTGTACAAGAATTGCGATTTTGTTTACAAAACGCAGTGGTTGCAATGAGATCGACTGATCATCCAGTCACTGCTATTGCTTCTGGAAGTGAACTCTTTCTCCGATTTATCACTTTAGCCACATTAGACACCCCGGTATGTTTTAATAAATATGTGCGTAGGTAGATCTTTTTACTAATCATAGGAGAAACCTTTTTTTTCTAAATTTAACTAATCGAACATGTTTTACTTTCCAATACTTTCTGCACAGTTCACAGGGCTGCTGATTTATGAAAAAAACTTTCAATTAATATTCAAAACTCGACTTTTTACACAATGTTCACAAAATATTGGAGGATCAATTTTTAGGGATTTTCAAAATCAATAAATTATTCATTCATCCTAAATCACGTATTAAACTTTTGTTTCTGAATATATTTTACACCGGAATCCTAATATTTTTATAATAAGTGGATAATTAATTTAACCTGCTGAATTACTTCTTTTTCAGTCGTTCGCAGAGTGTAAAAATATAATGCTACACAGGGGAAAAATCTTTTACAAAAAACTATTTGCGGCTCGTGGAAAAGTAGCGAAGCATGCTGTACGTTTCATTACTGATGGTTGTGTAAGTAGATTTTATCAGGATTCACTTGTAGTGGAAATTGTAAATTTTTAACAATTTGAAATAAAACTCGAATTTTAAAATAAAATAATAATTTTCTTTATAGAGGATCTTGACTCACTCTAAATCCAGAGTAGTTTTCGAAACAATGAAAGAAGCTGCTCAGAATAACAAGTCCTTTGAAGTATATGTTACTACCTCTTCTCCAGGCAATAGTGGGTGCGATATCAGATAATGTTTAACTATTATTTGTATTCTTACAATATCTAAAATTGTAGTGACTAAAACACATTTTTTCATTTATTAAATAGGGATGAAATGTGCCAAAGCTTGAAACAGTTAGGAATTCCCTGCACGCTAATATTCGACTCTGCAATGGGACACATTATGGAAAGAGTAGACATGGTTATGGTTGGAGCTGAAGGCATTGCAGAAAGTGGAGGGATAATTAACAAAGTACGTTGAGTACCATATTATTCCATGAAAAATTGGAAATATAAATTCGTATCCTGAATAAATATGTACTCTTTTTAGATGGGAACATTTACGATGGCGGTCTGCGCAAAAGAAGCGAACAAGCCCTTTTATGTCTTAACAGAAAGCTTCAAATTCTCGAGAGTCTATCCTCTGAATCAAGCAGATCTCGCTGATGAATTTAAAGTACAGTATAGTTGATAAACCAAGACTTTTTCATTTAATTTTCAAACTTCAAGTCTCTTCTCGAAGTTTTATTCAAAGTTATTAATCTGTTCTTCATTTGAAATTAAAGAAAAATAATAATTTTTAGTACACGGCGAGCACTTTGAAAAAGGACCTAAGGAAGGAGCACCCACTAGTCGACTACACTCCTCCACATTACATCAATCTTTTATTCACGGATCTAGGTATCCTTACACCTTCTGCTGTTAGCGATGAACTAATTAAACTTTACTTATGAAATGATTAAAATTTGTATATAAAACAATAACTGCTTTTTTTCTTGATTGAGCCCTTCCTAGCTCTCCGATTGTATAAATAATAAAACTGTAAATAAAGATTAATACTTATAACAAAATATGCAGGATATTTATCAGTTATAGTTTATTCATCGCCGCATACAACGACAGGCATGAGTATTGAAATACAATTGCAATATTGCACCCTGACTTTCAAGCATCGCGAAGCAAAAGTCAATTCGCCGTTATCATTGATTATTATCACACATAATAAAAAGTTAATGTACAGATCAAAAACAGAAGAACCTTTTTACAAGGCAAGTCTTTTTAGCGTAGACAACAGCACTACTTCATGGGAACTATTAGGTATCAATATGAGATTCCAAATAATGTTGAAGAAAAGAGACAATAAACAATGCATTTCTGTTCATGATCAAATGATGTTGATAAAAACGAATCACTATTGTCCTCTATGTTAATATTTCTGTTGGATCCTTTGTTACATGACGCTTATTTCAAAATCGAAAAGCACACATCAGGCGTATCGTTTACTTGTTTAATCAAAAATTATCGTAGACATAAAAGCAAAACAAATTTCTTCAATAATTCAGTTGTAAACTGTACAAAAAGAGGTGTATGCAACAGGTGGAATCTGAATTCTTCGCGGCGCTTCAGTCGATTTACAACCACCATTTAAATATTTTATCAAAATACATCATTAAAGGACTTCAAATTTGAAAAAGGTCTTTTGCTTGCATTTGTCTCGAAGGATTTTGAGTCGCGTGGGAAACGATGCGATCACAGAATACATAAATACATTCTCATCAAAATGGATGGAGACACAAAATCTGTTAATGATACAAATCGAGCAACAATCGATAATTACTCGTAGGAAGAATATTTGGACGTATTTTCACGACACGCGATATAATATTCATAAACTTTTTAGCGTCCGCGCGTCGTATATTTAAAAATATTAAGAGAGATATATGTTATGACCGATGAGGTGCTAAAAGTAAAGCGCTTAAATTAACATAGAATATAAATTCTTACTCTGTATAATACTCTGGGATATTCAAAATTCAAGAAGATACAATAATTTCAAGATAAACTCTGCGCATTCCTCTCATTTACACAAAAATTACTTCTTGCAATGCTTTATACAGAAAATACATTAGAAATCTACGATTCCTCTTAACGACAGTAAATTATTGCACGGCTAGTATTCAAAAGTACTAGAATATCGATTACAGAAAATGTTCATTAATTCAACTACTGGAGGGACAATGCATTCATTGGTAGTGAATATAAAAATTGCACGCCTATAATTCTAAATAGCTTCAGATCTCTAGACGAATAAATTCTGGTGCACATTGCAGTACATACGACGGTCTTTGAAAAACTTCAAGCAGCGACTCGGACTTTCGTAGCAACTTCCACTTGTTGCTTTCAAGTAGGAAGTTTATGAAAAAGCTTGGGCTAAAGTCTCCACGATTGAGTAAATTTGATCAAAATGGGGCCTATTTTCTGGGTCGTATTCCCAGCAACGTGACATCAACCGGTAAATTTCTTCAGGAGTTCCTTCTGGTGCTGGCATTCGGTACCCTGGGGACATAAAATGTTATGAAAATGTTATATTTTCCAAATTTTGTGATTTATTTGAAATAACACTTAATAATGTAAAATTTTTCCGGGAATTACAAAATTACTAATGTGAAAGCCTTTGAATTCAGCAGTGTAAAATCAAACTAGCAACTAAAAATATAGAAACATTAACAACTGTTTCCTTTTTAAAGTTTGAATCGGGAGTATGTGTCCTTTAAATGGTTGGAAATTAACTCAATTCGAGGTTAACTATTCGTGAGCAAATGGCTCAAACTCATCAAAATTGTAGTTGTCTTATAAACTTTCCTGGATGTAACCATTTCAAATTATATAATAATTTAAATATTTCTGAATTAAAGTGGGTATAAATTCGTAATTTTCATTTGCAGAAATTGAATTTATCAACTATTTTTTTCGACAATTTCATATTTTACAATCTTGTTCTTCCAAATATTAAAAGTCTGAAGTTTAAATTTCGAGTAAATTTTTCATTATTTCACATTTTTTATTTTCATCTGATCCACAATTTTAGCACAATACATTTTGCAGGATTTCTGTTGAAGGACTAATTTGGTTCATTTTTGAAGTCTTTAATGATAAATTGTAGAACATGTGCCTCTTAATTTCAAGTAATTCGAAAATTGTGGATGTTATGGAAATTCAAAAGTTAAAATACAAAATAGTGCGGTACCTGAAAGCTTCAATTTGAATAAAATGCAATGCATCCTATACAATTAGTTCCAAATCTAATAAAAAGAGGATGATTCAAGAGAAAAATATTGTCTACCTTTGTCAATTTGTTCTCGTGCTTGAGAGTTCGACATTCCATGATAAGGACTACCACCTTTAGAAAATATCTCCCAAATTAGAACTCCATAACTCCAAACATCACAAAGGGAAGTGTACTTCCCTGAAATATAAAAAGAATCAATCAAACTCAAGTTTTTAGAAAATTAATTCAGAAAGTTATTCTTTTCTGCAAGAACAAGAATTATAACTACCAAAATTAAGAGCCTCTGGTGCAGTCCACTTTATTGGAATCTGTTTCATTCCATCCGAAACAATATACTCCTCTTCTTCTCTCGACATGCCGAAATCTGAGATTTTTACTATCGTGTCATAACCTAACATTAAAATTTAATTGAAATTACTGTTTTAAAATATATAATCTTCAAGCTGCTACATAAGAATTTAAGGCTAACTCACCAACGAGACAATTTCGAGCTGCTAAATCTCTATGAATGCATGATTTAGATTCCAAATATCGCATTCCTGCGGCTGCGTCTTTGCACATACGAAGTTGCTCTTTTTGAGTGATGCTGTTTTTATTGTTTTTGAGATACGTGAGCAGAGATCCGCCTGAAAAATACACTGCGGTTAAATGAACGAATCTTTGGGACAGTTTTCCGCAAACTCGAAAAATCATTTGTGAAATAAAAAAAATGTTAAGCAAGTCAATGTAACTAAGTCATAAAACTCTATCGATATCATTTACCAGGAACTAATTCCATGACGATCATGATCGGCTGCTTCTGGACGCAAATTCCAATAAGCTTAACAATATTCGGATGATCATATTGCTTAAGAATTCTGCCTTCCTGCAGGAACTTTTTCTTCTGCTCGTCAGGCAAAGTCACTTTACAAGTCTTTACGGCTACTTCAGTCTTACAGGGTTTCAACTGGGCCTTGTAAACATCTCCAAAGTTACCCTGAAAACATTAGATTTCAGAATTCAACATTTCAATTTATTTCCATCTGATTTGTTGTATTTCATTTATTTATATTGATTTTTTTCGAAGATAATATACACTTACACGCCCTATTTTTTCTAAAAGAATAACGTCATCATTGTTTAGTTCCCACCGCTCTCGGAGAATTGGAGTCTTGAGAATGGCTCCCGAACGACTAGTTACTGGCAAACCCGATTTCAGTTGGTGCATAATCAGTTCTTGAATCGAAGGAAACATCGGTCCCTCAAATCGATAATGTCCCTGTCATATTGAAGATAGCGTTAGGTGTTTAATATTAGAAAAAAATTCAATTTATATTAAATGTGAAATAAGACTTTTATTTACCTCTGGAGTCGTTTGAACGATAAAATGTTTGTGCCCGTCCCAACAAACAGACAAAGCAATCTGACACTCATCGTTTCTAGTAGTTTCCCTCACTAGGAAGTCTCCTTTATTTACCAAAAGTCTCACGACTTCTTCTCTCGGTAAAACACCATGGAACCATTCTTCTTCCATAAGACCTGCACTCCCAGTTCCCTTTTGATTGTTCGTTGAATGCGTTACTCCACGAAGTGGTACCTGTATTGAATCAAACATAAACTACAAATTAATGCATACCTCATATTGGAATAACAATTTTTTATTTATTTTAATTTTGAAGAAAAAACAATCAATATATTCTATGTTAGAAATTATATAGTTGAATAGAATACAAGACACTTGCCGTGCATAAATAAATTTCACATGCAAATTACATATCACACCCTAGTTCGCAAATGATTTAAATTTCTTTGTTACTCCAGGAGGAATATTTGAAATTTTCCTGCTAAATTAAAAGTTTTCCAGATCATAATAAATCATAATTTTAGGAAATCGACAAAAATTGCAATGCAGCATTTTTCAGTTTGCAAAAATGTTTCCTGGTCAGTATAATGGAAGAAATCGAAGCTTTCGATGCTAAAAAGTTTTAAATTTAAGTTTGATATCATCAAAATAGACTTAAAAATAAAAGCAGTCAAATTGGACCTCTGAATTTTAAATGGATATGAAAAATTGCAAAATATTTGATTAAATGTCACATTGTTAAAATTCCGGAAAAAAGTATTGGAATCGTAGCTTCAGAAACAAACATTTTTAAAATTCAATGTTTAAAAACTGAATAATTTTGAATTTTTGGCGTTGGAATTAGAAATATACCAAAATTAATAGAATGTTCGAAGCTAAGCAATATTGTAAACTTGAAAATCGTATACATTGAACGCTTCAAACACAAAAATTATAAAAAAATGTTTTGGCGCCGTAGAAAGTTGAAAGATATCTAATAAAAATTTTAATTTCATGTGCCTGCTACGAAATTACATTTAAAGTAATGCACATATTCCTTTTAAGATTTCCAGTAAAAAAATTAATCCGTATTATCATTTTTTTTCTCGAAGTTAAAAAGAATTTCGAATGTTAAACCTTCAAAATTTTAAAATCTATTAAGGACAAATGGTAGTCTATAACGTTATAAAAATTTGACCAATTAATATATAATTTTTTTTGACTGCTTACTTTCAAAGGAGATGATTTCTTGTGTTGAAACTTTGGGAAATTGAAGAAAATATATCAGCCGACCGCTGCCTGGCCCCTTGCGTTTTTTTTCTTTTAATCTCAGGAGGTTTCAACACAAAATATTATTTACTTTGAAAATAGGCGGGCAGAAAAAAATACACTACAAGTTCAAGTTTTGAAAACGTCATAGAAAACCATTTGCCCTTAAAGAAAAAACTGTTTAGAAATGGAAGCTCCTGCGCCTCTCTTCGATTGAAATCTTTTCAAAATGAAAGATTAGACACTTGGAAATGTTACAAATTAAGCTTTTCGAAATCATAAATATTTCAAACCGAAACCATCAAATCTTTCCAAATTTCCAATGACATCGGGTTGGTTACGTTTGATGCAATTGTGAATATTTTTTATTTACAAATTTTCACGGTTACTGGTCAAAAAATAGTTCCACTATTATTTCCCGACGTCAAAAAATTTCTGATCATTTCCCGCTTTTTTCCTAGTATTCCTCAGTTCTTTCCCGGAGAATATAATTTTCAGTTTCTCAGCCCAATCGACACTCTGCACATCCCATCTTTAATGTACCTGAATCAACTATAAAGCATTCGTGACGACCTTCTGAATCCTAAATCCAATTCAATTTTTTGTTAAATATTACAATTAGAACTAGAATTAAAAGAAAACCACTCCATGCAGAACTGTATGAATTAAGGAAGAATTACTTTTAGACATTTTTTTGAAAATAAGTGCGTCTTTATCAATATTTTCGTTTATGTCAGATCAGTGGGCTTGTCACTCGAAAAACACAAAAGCAAACACGATAAGACGTACAACTGGCGGGGTATCGATGTTTTTTGGAGTAGCACCTTCGCTACCCGCTCTAATCACCAATCCGTTCTTCGTTTCATGAATCATTGGCAACGATTTGAAGGGAGTTCTGAATATCGTCATTAATCGCTGATTTCGTCTAAGTGTGAAGAAACCATTATCTGCGGTCGTTTTTTTCTGCAAGTGCAATTTACCCAGGAGGGTAGAATCCGAGGTAAAAACTAATTATATACTATCGAAATAAATTGTAAAACAACATAATTTCTAGAGCCCTCAAGAGACATTCTTCACTGGAGCGACTGAAGTATTAGGCAATGTTCTTTTAAAATCTTAGAAAGTATTTTCTTCTTCGAAACCCTTGAAATAATTTCAGCCTTACGTTACAATTGAATCACCCCTATTTGAACTTGTATGTTTTGGTGATGAAGGGTAAAACAATTAATAGGATGCATTTGATGATTAATATCTCTTTATAAAATTTACCTTGCTAATCGGCGGGGTTTCAGTGAAAGATCCCTCGACGGAAAGATCACAGCCTGAAGGCAGTTCCTCGCAACCGAGTTCGTTGAGAGCGCTTCTAATTACTTCAACCTGTCTCTGTAATTTGTTTTCTTGACAACGAAGCCTTAATTCTTCTCTCTCTTGAGAATAATCTAGGATAAGCGCTCTGGAAAAAATATATTTAAATCACAATATAAGTATGCATTATTATGGATACATCTATAATCTATTATCAATATTTTGATAGTTAAAGTTAAGTTTGTAATATTGACTTTGAAATACTAACTTTGAATCACAATTATTGTCCATAGATTGTGAAGACTGTCGACTCTGCTGAGTTGCTTTGAGCGAAGCTTCCAATTCCGATAGTCGATTGCGCAACCAGTCTATCGTCAAATTGTCAACCGTCAACTTATTCGGCAGTAATTTACCCGAAGTGTCTTCCACCAGATTCTCATCAAATGTAAACCTTATCGGCGATGCTGGCCTGGTTCTAATTCAATTAAAAATTAGGAAATAAAATATTATCTTGGAAATTTTCTTAAAATTCAACTCAAATTTGATAAAATCTTATTTTAATTAAAGACTTGCACACCTATGTTTTCCTACAAAGTCCTTATACTCTTCAATTGGTTTTATAGTATCTACAACTTTTCTCATGCGAGTGTGAATCTCAAGAAACTTTTCGGATGTAAAGTCTGAGTACTTGACTATATCTTGCATGATTACCTTCCTGAAATTGTGGAAGAAATATCAATTTTCCAATTTTTTGATTTTAAACTAATATTGATCAAAATCACTCAGTTTCTAAATTGGACGAATTACCTTTCTACGACTTTATGGAAAGCGTGTAAAGAAAAGTAAAACTATCGTTACAATATGATTGAGATAAAAATATTTGATTATTTTCAAATAAGGGAGAACATACCATGCAGAAATAAACTCCTGGTGAATGTTTTGCTGCCTATGAAGAAGACTGGGTAAATAACAAGTCCTCAAATCACTTTCACATTCCGTGACAGCGCCAAGAAGCAGAACGTATTCATTATGAGTCAAATGCAATTTTCTACAGGCCTTTTGATACTTTTCTCTGACTTCGTCCAATTTCCTCCCTCCTCTTCCAGCTGGAATAAAAATTTGTATTCTTCGTATTTTCTCGTTTTTAAATAGCCTAACTATAATCGCAAGACTATTTCACTTAATCTGCAACTCTGAATAATTATTATTTTACTTCAGCATATTTGGAATCGATAGTTTTTCACATATTTTCGCAGAATATCTTTATACTTAAGAGTAATAGATTGCAATGATGGTGGTAGAAATAAAATATACCTACACTTTACGTAATGCTCCTCGAAACGAGATCTCATCAACTTGTAAGATTCTAAGCTCTTCTGGTAATCTGCCTTTTTTCTGGCCACATCATCTGTTAACTGAAAAGCAGAGTATAAAAAAATATGATTCTCAGTTACGCAAGGAACTACAATAATAATGAACGAGCCAAAATATTCATAAATACCTGCTGGAATTGATTGTTCAACCAAGCTTGCTCTTCTTGATACAGTTTCCTGGCACGTCTTCTTTCCGAGTAAAGAGTACTTATGTGATCTACAACTATATTTTCCATCGAGTCTGCTTGCTGTTTTATAAGCTTTGCTGTCTGGTCTATCGAATCCATGATTTCTCGCCAGCCCTGCAACAAGATCTCTCGTTTAGTACATGAATTCTTTCTGTTTTACTTATTTTCGATTTGAGAAAAAGTGATTTGAAAAAAGTGCAGAATTACTCATAATTCAAACAATCTAATAATTATAAATCCTTTGTATATAATTTTGTTTTCATTGTGAAATAATAGAATTCAATTTCTATAGAAGAAGAAAAACCTCTTTTTATAGAAAAATTCAATTAAGACCTTATACGCATTTTCACGAAATTTCAAGTTGTCTTCACATTCTTATCCAAGAAACTAGTAAATCACCTGAATGTCTAAATCATGGAAAATTTTAGGTCATTCAAATTAATCTACATAAGTTTCGAGATATTCTAGTAAATATAGGAAGAATGTAATGAACACATATAGCTATGTATATAATTATACATTCCAAGTGATAAAGAAATTCCAAACGATTATTACAATTTTCAAACCACAAAAATAAGGATGTGTAATGAAATGAAAAAAGCGCATTTAAAAAAATACCTTTCCAATTGCAATAGGAAAAAAAAAATTAAATTAGGTATTTCAACATAATTTTATCACCAAAAAAGTACAATAATAAATTTCTAAATTATTGAATTACTTCCAATTTTGAATGTTTCAATCAAATCTAAATCTTTACGTAAAGGCCTTAAGTATTTTTTTTTTTATTTTTTTTTTTTTTTGGTGAAAATTTGAATCTCCCTCAATAAAGAACAAGTTTTGTTTTTCATTCATCTTTTTACAGGTTATTAAGAATAATAACTTTCAATTCTGAAACAAATTTACGCCCAAAATGTTCATCTTCCTCTCAAAGTTGTGTGAAAACCATTCAAAATTAACAGAATCTTCTCTTTACGTATATTTTATTGGTTTCAGAATTCCATTCCAATTGCACAATCGTATTCGATTAGGTCTTATGGAATTGCTCAACGAACAAAACGAAACGTTGTTCATTTTCTTGAAACTTTCATGACTTTGGAGACTAGAACTTCTCTAAAATATATTTTGTTCCGAATTATGGAAAGAGGGCAAACTCTCACAAAAACAAAAATTTTGTAGAAAAATTTTGCACATATTTCAATTGCTTAAAAATCCGAAATAAATAAATAAATAAAACATCAAAATACCTGGGCAATCATACTCCCAATAAGTTCCTCGGTCCTTTCGATTTTTCTGCCCTGGACACTCAGTGAACAAATGGTCGAGGCATATTCTCGATCCGATTTAACTTTGGTGGTCAGACACCGGCGCATCGTCTCCAGGAGTTTGATTTCGGCTTCCTGACGTCCCAAAAGGGCCTCATGAGAAGCCTGGCCCTGTAAACTCGTAGAAAACCCCATTTTTTCAGCAAATCCTCGTCAGCCAAAAACTACACTCGGCGCACAAACCAGACAAACTTGATCATCGTTTTTCACTCCAGTCCTATTTGTCAACGTTAAAATAACACGACTCGTTTGAAATTGAAAAAACAACAAATTTCTGAACACCCAGTTCCTAGAATGTCGCGAAGAATCATCTGATTCATGTTCATTAGTTATTTTAAACCTTTATCTTCACTTGCTTAGGTAACCTCGCAAATTGTAAACGAGCAACTTCACCAAAAATTGGTCGCTGAGATCGCTTAGATCAACATTATTTATACGGGAGATCAAAATTAGTTGTTGAATTTTTTTGCCACCGCCTGGCGAATACCGCCGCGGAATGTGTAATGCAAGACGTCAAATAAATTCCGATAACGTGATCAGAAATTCTGAGATGATTCAACAGGTTAAAGGTAACTGATGATGGAGTCTCAAAACCCCAATTTAATGCTGTATTTCTGTGTATAATAATGTTAAACGATAGCTTCTTTTTGTATATAGATTTAACAGAATTACATTTTTTGATGGTTCAAAGTTTAGACAGGGTTCGTTGTTAAAGTAAGATTTTTTTTAGGTTATTTCGTTACCATGTTGATTACATCAGCTGACATTTTGACTAGATTTTCTGCTATGTACTTCGGCGGGAAACTTAAATGCGCGTGTTCTAAAATATTCGACATTTTTCAATTTGACGTCCAACGTCAACTCGACGTTATTACTATTTTTTGATCAAATAGATGGGTACTTTTTCACTCCCGCAATATAATTGAATTTTTAATCATTGTTGGTCTTGTAAAATCTGAACTCAGCGAAGGTCAAGATTCCGGAAATATTCGATATGAAATTCCTTCAATTTTCCCTAATCCTTTTTGAAACTCCCGCACTCTACTTTTTCCGATCGCTCGCCAGATGGCAGAAGTTATTGATCAGAAAAAATGCGTTTGAGAACACTATCTTACGTCAGTCCTTCTGTAGTCTGCTTCTGCAAACGTTTGTTCAGTTTGCTGGAAAAGAGGACCGTTTTTCCTGATATTTTTGGGAGTGCAGTTTGTCATCTTCTCCTAGTAGAGCAAAAAAGGCAGGAAGATGATACAAGGCCTGGACATCAAGTCCATCAAAAAACATCCATCGGTGAGCCAGAGTCTCGAATATTAAAATTAATCGACATCTCTCTTGTTGTAAAAAACCATAATGTTATAATCTTTTCTACAGCTGATTCCTCTGTTCGTTGTCCTGGCAGTGGGATGCTCGACTGCAGTTGCGTACACAGCCAGATTAGCTCTGAAAAATCCTGATGTTTCATGGTCTCCGAAAAATAAACCTGAACCGTGGAATGACTACAAGGACAAGAGATACCAGGTGGGCTTTTATATTTTATTTTTTCCATATTGTCCTTGCAATTGGGTAAGGTTCTTTCCGCCAAAAAATACATTTTCCCACATAACTTTAATTGTTTTCTTTACAGCTTCTCGACCCCGCAAAAGGAAAGAAGCATCATATTGAGCCACCTGCATCATCAATCTGGAGTTAAAAGGTGTGCAAAATATAAATGAACTTAGTAAATGAAGCAGGAATCAATGCTTTGTTATAAGTTATTCAATTTTAAAATATAGTCCCAGAATTCTCTTTTCGATTAAGCCGGGTTTACTGGTGCATCATGAGTTTTCTCAAAGGTCCGCCGTTTGAAATATCCAATACCCTGCATTACTGTAAATATCTGGAAATAAAGTCTAGATCATAAAATTTTCATTGATACTTTTTTCTTTCAGAACCTTTACTCCTTTATCGTTAAATTTTTCTATTTTGTGTCTTTATCAATCATGTTTAAACATATTTTATGAAGATATAATGAAATTGTTCAGACGTTTTATGATTACATAAATAAGATATGTTCAAAAGTAGAAGTAGTTTTGTTGACGAACGCAAAAATCAGAGTTCCCTGGTGCAAGAGCTGTAAGAAAACTTTTTTTTCTAGTAGTGGACTGTGATCCATCAATATTCAATAATTCATTCTTGCGAAACTTGCTGGAAATAAGTTCAGGGGAAAGGTTTGCTGTTAGCTATCGTGTTTTCAATCGAGTTCCGAAGTTCGACCCTTATATTTTGGATAAGGGCATAAAAAATTGTGAGTTTGCATAAATATTATTCAATATTGATAAGTATTTCACAATATTATCACGGGTTTTTGTTTCTACTCTTACCTAACCTCAAATTACGAAGCTCAAAATTTTTTTTTAATTATTGGAGAATTCGGACATTAATTTTATAGAAATCATTTCATTTTGAATTGAGCTTTTTCCTTTCTTGATAATTCTTTTTATATTTATCTAAATATATCTTAATAAAATAAACAGGTTTTGAAAATATGAGAAGTTTGAGGTTATGCATTACATAAGATTTTTATGTGATCGAAAGACATGTATAGGTGCATATGATGTAGAAATACCATAAAGATCATACATTATTTATTTCAAGACTTTTGTTTTTATTGCGACGAGTTAATTATTTTATCATTCAGTGTCTTCTCACTATACTGTTTATCTGCGATTGAAAAATCAAAACCTTCGTAGAAGATGGTGAAAGAACACTTTTGGCACATCTTCGAAATTATTTATTTTTAGAATTTATTCTCGTGAAAACTGCAGCAATAAATATAATAACGGTTATTTGTCGATCGTTTAGAATAAATATTTTTTTCAAAACGGATGAAAAAAATGTAAACGATATTTTTTTAGACTCATTTTTTATATTATAGCTCAATATATTATTAACAAGAATTCACACATTTTGTCCACGATTTCGGACAGGGCTTCTATCATCAATGTTTACAATATCTATCTCCTCGTAATTCAATTTATTTGTTATCATTTTTTAACTTTATACATTTATATTTTTCGCGATATTGATCTATAAATTCAAAATATGTATCTTTTATTTTTTGTAGTTGTAAAATAATATTTCACGATCCTTAATTTGCCTTTCCAGATTTATTATACTCATATAGTTAATCATGGTTTCCAATTGGGAAGACTTTTACGCAAAAAATCCCCGCCCATCGGATTTGGAACAAAGCGAAAGTCTTGTAAAAGGTTTCATTGACCGTCATGACGATCGTAAAATAGTTCTAGTAACGGTAAGATGACCTCTGATATCGTATTGTTAATTTTTTTGGTTTATAATAATAAAGAATGTTTCATTAAAGTAAATATTCTGTATTTTTTAGTTGAAGGGGAATGTATACAGAAAATATTAAAATAGCTATCTTAAATCATCAATTTTAGGAGGCTAATTGAAGTATTTAAACTTTGTCTCGAATATTAAATTATATATCTTGGAAATTAAATTTCAAGGGGCTTATTAAAGTATTTGATATTTTAACTTTATTCTACATACAGAGGATGCATATATTTTCAAATGTTTGTTTTCAGAGTGGTGGTACCACAGTTCCTCTGGAACATAACACAGTTCGTTTTGTTGATAATTTTAGTGCTGGAACAAGAGGTTCTGTGTCTGCTGAATATTTTTTAGAACATGGATACGCTGTTATTTTTCTTCATAGGTAATTTACGGACACGTCGAATAATTTTCTTCAGAATTAAGTATAAATAGCTTAATCTTCTCGTTTAATTTTCAATCGAGTTAAAAATATAAAATATTTAGGTTGAAGACTCTGGAGCCATTCTCACGACATTTTGCAGGCCAGTCGTTCCTTAATATGCTCGACTTAAAAACCGAAGGCGGAAAACCATCAGTAACAGGTACATCTTCTACTAAAGCCAAACGTGAATAAATTGTTTCCATCTTTTCTATAATCTCAAAAACTACAGTTAGCATTCCAATTTCTGAATCATTGTATTTTCTTGTATTTTGACTCTTATATCCTAACTCGGAATTACAATGCTGTCATTTAATCAAATTTCCTTACAAACTAATGAAACACTCTTCTTGTTTAATTTTATTATAATCTGTTGTACTAGTCTTTATAACTGAAAATGAATTTATTTTCTCTAATTAAAGTTTCTGCGGAATATACGGATGAAATATCCAAAATTTTGTGTAAGTATAAAGAGACTTTGAAGCAGGGAAAATTACTGCAGCTGAATTTCACCACGTTAGCTGAGTACCTCTGGTTACTACGTTCCATTTGTCAAGCACTGGCTACTATGAAGAGTAGAGCGATTTTATATTTAGCTGCTGCTGTCTCCGATTTTTACATCCCTTCGAATGAAATGGTTGGTCTTCCTTTTTTTATCGAGTTTTGATTACTTTTGAAAAAAAAAATCTAACGAAAAAATTTGTACCACACACTCATAAATGTCCCAATTAAAATTAAGAGAAACAAAATAGAAAAAAAGAGCCATCAAATCTCCTTATTCATAATTTATATTTTTTCTTATTTTACTTTTCTACAATATCCCAATATCCTTATCTTATCTTTTTCTTCAATAGCAATATTCTAATCAGAATAAGAAACCTAAATTACTGAATTAAGTTTACCAATCATTTTCAGGCGGTCCACAAAATTTCTTCCAGTGGTCCTCCAACAATTGCACTTCATCTGGTTCCAAAAATCCTCGAACCTTTGGTGAGTCTTTGGGTTCCAGAGGCATTTGTTGTATCCTTCAAACTCGAAACCGACGAAAATCTATTAATTTCCAAAGCCAGAGACGCGCTCAATAAATATAAACACCATGTAAGTACATCACATTTTTTCCATAATTCTTACTGATAAAGTTTTAGAAACCTTTGTAAAACTCTGAACAAGATTTGAACCATCTTAAAACATGTTTTTAGAAAAAAAATTATCTTCTCTTACAGTTGGTTGTGGCGAATATGCTTCACACCCGAAAGGAACGCGTCGTAATTGTTAGTAGGGACGATAATTATCCAATATCTTTGACTAAATCTGAAATTTCTGATGGGGAGGAAATTGAAAAACAAATAGTAGCAGATCTCGTGGGAAAACACGATACGTTTATGCTATCTGCCAATGAAGTAAGATGATCAGACAATATTTTTCAATATTTCAAACTACGACTTATTTTCTAAATAAAAATTTTTTTATCTGAAATAGTATCTCCGAAAATTATTTTTTAATGTGGTAATATTTTATTGAGATAAGTTATATTTTTGTAAAAGGGTTTGAGGATTAATACTGAAGTGTTAAAAAGGTGAGAGAGAAGTCTTTCTCTTTCAATGAATGATTGAATGTTATATATGTATATATTGTGACTTCCATAGATTTTGTTTTTACAGTCTAAAAATGTTTGAATGTATCTGATTCAAATGTAAATAAATTGAATTGATCAAATTGAAATAAAGAAGACTTGAATGTTATATAAAGTGCTTTTTATTCAAACCATCAATTATAATAATATTAATATATACATATTTACAAAATGAGGATTCCTTTACATTTTGAAATATCAATATGTAATTGGATTAAGGAGTGTATACGTAATTCGAAGCATTGTCTTTTCAGGTGTTGATCTATATAAATGCAAAAGTGAAAATTTGCGGTACTTGAATTAATCATTCATTTTCCGGTTTTGAGACCAGATATCATCGCGTTAATTTTCTCTGCAGTTTTACGTTCTGAAGGTCCACAATGAGCCAAAACATAAGACAAAGCAGCCTGATCTTTTTGTTCAAGAGCCGTTTGTGCTGCCTCCATCAACATGCTTAAAGTTAATTCTTCAATAAATTCAAGCTCAGTTTAAGACTGAAAATTAAATAATGAGAAATCTTAATTATACTTACTGAAGTTTTGTCAAATATTTTACTTTCAATTCATCTTTTACTCGAGGCAAATACTTCTTTGCTTCCATTTCGTTTTGGTATTTCAGGCATTCGTCAATAAACGGCTGTATTAAAATATATTTTTTAGACACATTTTTTTAGAACTAAATTCTAAACTAATTACAAATTTTCGAGACTCACTTCGTACCCAATTGGAGATTTTTTACTCTTTGAAAACTTCTCCATGTCAATCCAGAGACCTTTTTTGGCTAAGCTTTGTATCCGCAGCCACCAATATCTTCACATAAATCAAAGCAAATAAATTAATAAATGAATTAAAATATCTACATTCTGTAATGTCTCAATGTAATAAATACCTCCGATCAGGAATTTTGTATTCAGATCGCAATTTGTCAGCAAGTTTGATTTCGTTTTGGAGAAGTAAAATCTGGACTGTTTCGTGAAGTGGTTTACCGACTACCGGTTCATGTAAAGTTTCTTCCAAAGAACGCTGATATCGCAAAAGTTTTATTTGCTCTTCTGTCAAAGCAGCATTCGTGTCGTTGCGAGCTAGTTTGAAATTTTCCTGAGCAGATTTTAATAGCGTATCTCTGGAAATCGTGTTCTGAAAAATCGTAAAAAATGTAAAAAAAGCACAGACCTTCCTGTTTAAAAAGGGCTTCCATTTTTTTAACCTCGTCATTGTTTTCAAGACGTAAAATTGAAAAATATCACCTTTGGTCGATAGCTTTCCTTAACAAACCAGAGAGCTTGGGAATGATAATCGTCATATTGATTGTAGATGTCCCGCAAAGTTTCCCGGTTGTGACTCTGGCAGTACTTTATGTACAAGGCCATAGCCAAAGGACAATGCATAATGGACATCTGAAGAGCAAAATTTCGTTCCATCAAATACAACTCTAAACGTAATTCGCTCAGAGAATTCATAATTTAAACAGTCTCTACAGAGTAGTTCAGTTTACAAAATCTCAAGTAAAATAATTATTTATAAAATAGTGATTTAATTTCGAAATTGAAATCTACCTGGAAATCTCCTAACGGCATGTGTTCTCTGAGATGGAGAATAACATGGTAAACTAAATCTGTATTTCCACTTTCCACAGCTTTGTTAAGAGCAGCTCTTTCCTCTCCCAGTCTGAGTAACAAAGGTACTTGAAGCTGAGCTTTTGGCTCATAATCTATTAACTAAAGAGAAAAAACGGTATAACTCCATTCTAAAATTTCTGAACCATTAACGTAATAAAGTATAAAATATATCAAGTTTGAAGCAAGTTATTGATCAACTTACCTTTATGGCTAATTGCTTTCTTCCGCAGTCAGCAGCTCTTATGGCTATTTCACTGTAAGAAACTCCTGGAGCGTAGCCTAATTTATCTGCTATTTCCTCGGCGATCTGCTCCTTATCCAGTTGTGTTTGTTTAACCTGAATGAAGAAGATTTTTAGCAAAAAACCATCTTTATTATATTATAAAGTTCAGTGCTGATCCTAAAATTATTTGAAAAAAATAATACCTTGTAACAAGCCCATTGTGCCAAAATTCTGCTTTCACCATCAATTTCCGATAACCGAAGATGTCGAGCAATTTGAATACTCAAGTAATAATGTCTTCTGACAACTAATCTATCCAATAGAACCTGAATCGTTAATGCGTTTAATCTGTATAAGTTAAGAAAAATTACCTTGTACATCGAAGTTTTTTTGTAGTTGTAGACAAATCTAATTACTTCTTCAGAATTGGTAAATTCAAGAAAAGAAATTGTGCTGACGAAGTCAAGAAATTAACGCGAAAAATAAGTTTTTTCTGTTGTTCTAACCACCCGATTTGTGAAGAAAGAATTTCAAAGTTTAACACGATATCACAAAGAACTAAAAACCTTTCAGAAGATTTCAATGATTTCACAGATTCTAGAAGATTTCAATGATTTCACAAAAATTCCTACATTTTTGAAAGGTTAAAAATATTCCCCAAAAATTTCGTAGAGATTCCACAAACATTCCAATCCCGCGGTTTCGTCATACTTGTTCATAATAAATAATGATAGAACTTTGCTACTGAAGTTCAAAGTTGTCAACTTTCTAAAGAATTTCGAAGATTTCAAGATTCAAAGGATACTGAGTGCATGTCAACGGAATCCCTATATTGGGATGCCGAACCGCATTCAAAATTCTCAAAGTTCGACACATGCTGACATAATATTCAGGATTAATCGTCTTGCTGAATCCTTTTCCGTACTTGGCAGCCTATCAATAAAATACATTTAACAATTAATAAAATTGTATAGATTTTTCATAAAAACGAAAAACTTATTTAACAAGTTCTCTAGCATCATTTTATCCTTATTAATATGCTCACTCACCCTGATGAGAAGCTTCTGAGTACCAAAATCAAATTCGTGGCTCGCCGCAGTAATACAATCAGTCACAGCACCATCCAGTTTATCTTTAACTAAATCCATATAACTGTCAGCTTTGTGACTCTTTTTTTGAAACTGTTTCGAGGCCTCAAGGAGGTACGAAGCAGCATCAGTTGAATTAATGCGAAATATTTTTTGCACGACACTCGGAACTTTCTGAATAATTTCGTGTGTGTAACTTGAAATAACACGCACTCCGTCAATTTCTGTTACAAGGTGAACGGGACCTTCGTAAGTGTAAAGCATCGTTTCCCCAGATCGACCGACAATCATGACGGTAGTGTTCCAGTTACAAACTACAGCTTCTGTTCCACACCTAGAATACCTCCCGAATAAATAAAAGGGAATTTTATAATTCAAGAAAATTAGAAGAGGAATTTTCAATGGAAACAAACCAGGCAATGTCGGTCAAAGGTTCCTTCAGATTTGTCGAACATTCACAATATTTCGTCTTAAAATCGACGGAGCCGAGAAACAAATATCCTGAGTCTGAGTACAAAGCGATGTGTCTATTGTTTCCAGAAACTGCTATTGCTGTCACGCAGGTTATTTTATTGTTAAAGAGTTTACTCTGCAAGGAGGAATTGATTTAGTTTAGAATACAAAATATTCGGAAGCTTATAACAACAAAAAATACTTACAAAGGCCGAGGTTGCAGAAGTTTGATTGTGATGAATTTCATGAATGCCTTCTTGATTTGCGAGAATTACTTGACTGTCTCTATCCCTGCGTACGATGCACCATTCAACTGGTCCTCCGAGTTCTGTTTTGAAAATAATAAAACAAATCAATTATTCTCCTTGGAACTTTTTCTCGAAAACTCTATACACCTTTCCTGGTCTTGCAAGGTAAAAAAAAAGAAATCTTTTGGACTCATAAAGAACCAGAACTAAAATCAATCATTTAGGAACTCACTCGGAATCTCTATTTGTCGAACTTTTGGTTCAGTCACGTTGTTGACCAAGAAGATACGACTCGTAGATGTTAGAATCGCAACTCCAGTGCCATTTACGCTAACAAAGAATTTTGCATCGATGACTTTGGTCTCTTTTGCCTCCTATAAAAAGGAATGAAGCTTTATTATTTGCCATTCTTGACTGAATGAATGTTATTTTACATTGAATTTGTGATGTATGAATATATTCTTACGTTTCCCATGCTAAATGCGTGTTGATAATTGCCAAACATGTCATAGATAAGAACCATTCCATCTTCCTGAATACAGAGCAATTCTTCTCTATGAGACCAACCTAGAGTGACTAGCTGTCCACTCGTCCACTGTGAAATTTAGTTGAATTTATCGTTATTTAGATTTATCTCGAGATTCATGAAACTAATAAATTAAAAAATATAAACACGCGGTCAAGTCAGATAATCATTGGTAGATTAATTACTTGTAGTTTGGCCATAAATTTTCCTGAAGACGAGTAAAAGAATATTATAGGTTTTCCGGTCCCTTGGACTTTAACAAGTTTTTTGGGATTTCTTGTAACTGCTATGGATCCTCCATATGGTGCTGCTATCACTAAATTATT
This sequence comes from Neuroterus valhalla, assembly GCA_011762715.2. NCBI lineage: Eukaryota > Metazoa > Arthropoda > Insecta > Hymenoptera > Cynipidae > Neuroterus > Neuroterus valhalla. The sequence goes on from WSXT02000006.1 coordinate 4,152,790, forward strand.
AGCACTTGCCTCATTGAGGAAGGAAAGTGGATAAAGTTCGAATTTTCTGCAAATTTGAAACGAGAAAAGTAAGTTATTAATCTGAGACTTGAGAGCTATATAAATTTCAACTAAATCTTTTTCTCACATAAATTCATGTTTTATTGTACGACTATAGTAGTATTTCTTCGCTGCACACTTTAAATATACATATAAATCTCGAGCGGGTCACTTAATATTACTGATAAAAGGAGTAATTAGATGAGAATGAAAATTAATTTGACTAATTTAGCGGAAACGTTATAGAACAAAATCTCTCTTCTTGGAGAAACTTTTTCATTTTGGAGAAGGTTAAGCAAATACTCTGAAAAAAATTAAAAATTGCTATTGCAAATTATAGTGAGCTAATAATTTATAAAAGTAACATAAATAATGCACACAAGAAAAGTAGATGTGGTTTGGAGATTTCTATGAAAGTAAAGATTTTAACCTGAAATATGCATCTCGTCCCAATGTGAACCAGTCAGCTGTTAACATAACCGACATGGTTGCGAGTTGCGAATTATAAAAACGAAACCTAGTTTGTAATACGATTATTTATTGTTTCTTAACAAGAAAGTAATTTTGAGGTTATATATTTTTGACGTTTATTATGACATTTCGGAATCGACTGGCAACACTGAGTGAGTTCGGCACACTGTGATTTTATTATGTTGGCAACAAAAACAAAATTTTGTGCTGATTCCTGATTCCGCTGATTTAAAAAGAATCAATATTTGAGGTGAAAATTATTTTCATAATTATTCGAACGCATTTCGAACAAAAATGCTCTGCGATTTTTCAAATTGCTTTTTTCTTTTCAAATTTTTTTTTGAATATTTCAGTTCCAATAACCTGCAGGAAAATCGCATAAATATATTACAACCATTTTTTTTTCTTTTGTTAAAATAATAAATAGCAGCCAGATGTGGATAAACAAACAATTTTTAAAATGTAAATAAACAGCAAATCATCAACAATTACGTGTTTTTCGTCTGCTATGACGGTACGCGATTGGCCAATTTGCTCTTTTCCCGTTTTGTGTTCATCTGGAATCTTGAAATTCGTGACATTCTTTTGACGTGTTGTTTTTAGATGGGGAAATAGTCTGGAATAATCTTGCTTTCGTCACAAATGTTCAAAAACTCCTGCGATCTGCTCAGGGGTTTGCAGTTTAAACCGAAATATGTGAAGTGATAACTTAATTTAAAAATGAGGGGGTTACAAGGTACTTTCGGTATCAAATTTTATATATTGTTAACCAATTTGTACATAGTAGTTTTCGGCCACGATTTAAAGGGATTCGATGATACGGTTCTTTTTAGAATAAATTGGCCCGGGAAGAGTAGCGCGGAATTGTTGGTGAGTCTTTGTAAAACTTTGTTTCCATAACATATATTTTTTCAATGTATGCTGGTTCGCTGTATTTCGGACCAAACACGAATTATAATTTTGAGGTTATATTTTCTTCGTTATGTCAGATACGTGGATTTAAGTGTTTTGATCAATTTTTTGAATATTTCTTTCATTCAGAAATTCGGTGGCTTCCAGGAAACGCAAAATATTGAACCTTATCTTATCACGACAGCTAACAATGAGCGATATCAATGTCACATTCCTGACACAACAGAGCAGGAACAAGATCAGGGAGAAACATACGCTGGGCCAAATCCCATTGAAATATTGTCTCCGCTTTTCAATCAGAACACTTGTTCCTACAGGGTTTGTATTTACAAATTTTGCACCTCAATTATTTTTCCATTTGTTTATTAGACTTCCATGGCCATATGCTCTTTATTGTACCAAAAAAGCTTATGATATAAAATATAAATAAATGAACAGATGAGTTGATACTTGTCGGGTGTTGGGAAATTATACTTTATTAGAATTATCTTTAACAATTTTATGAATCTTTTACAGTTAGAATCATACTGGACCTACAAACTTTGCCATGGACAATACGTCCGCCAATATCATGAAGAACGTGAAGGAAAAAAGGTAAAAGCCCATGGATACGATTTGGGAACTTTCGACAGGGCTCAAAGAATCAAACTCTCGGCTGAGTATGATGAGCATGCGAAAAATCCAAACCGAAGAGCGGAAATTCCTGTCAAAAAAGTTGATGGAATCAACATGCCCTATGTCGAAATTGAAATGAAGGACGGTACCGTCTGCGATCTAAATAACAAACCACGTTCCATAAAAGTCCTCTACGTTTGTTACCAACATAGCCAACATGAAATTTTTTCACTCAAAGAAATTTCGAGTTGCGAGTATGAAGCTGTCGTATTGTCTCCTCTCCTTTGCAGTCATCCAGATTATAGACCTCAAGATACCGGAGAAAATGAAATCAATTGCAGGCCAGTTGATAATGCACCCAAAAAGCCGAGGTCCTTGATGAAACTTGAGGCTGAGAGTGTTAAATTGAGGCATCAGAAAGACTCGGTAATTATTTTAAATGCTGGTATTTTCATTTGTAATTCAAATTTAGAGATTAACTGTAATTTATTCATTCTTTCACGAGATTGGTTATATTTTTATTATAGAGTATTCTACAAATTTCACAATAAGTTTAGATGTGAGCTGATTATTTCTCTTCAACGCGATCTTAGTTTTTTTACAGCATTTGTTGCGAGATTTAATAATTTTGAGGGTGTCGATTGGCGCAAGAAATTGAGGAAATGTGGAAAGCTTTTGTATCTGCAACTTGAAATTATGAAAACTTCAAATGTAAAGTTATTAAATTTACAGTTATGAAGGTTTTCCGAGCATTTGCTTGATCGACACTCTTATTTTGCATTGCTTGCTATTTTCGTAGATTAAAAGTAGTTCCAAACTCGTAGATGTTCTTAGTCATGTTAATAGTTTTTTTTAAATCATATTTTGTTTCCTTATTTTTATTTCCTACAAGGATAAAAAATTGAAAACTCGTAAGGAGTACAATTAGAAGAAGTAAAAATGCATTTTAAGAGTCTTATTGTCCACGTGCTTTGAAGTACTTGGCCGAGTTAGTCTTTAGACTCTTAGGATAACTTTATTATTATATTAATGCATTTACGCATAGTTTCTTAGTTGATCTGAAAGGAAAGCCTCTGAAAAATAAGTATTCCTTTTCGTATCGTTTCTTCTCTTTCATAATAATATCTTTCAGCACACTATTCTACTAATGTTGATAAAATATAGATGGTATGTCCAAACAATATAATATGATATGTGGTATTGATTGTTTGTTATGCAGGATGAGAAGTTGCAGAAAGTCTATGCGATCTTCCATGTAGATAAGGAGGGCCAGGTCAGATTTATTTTCCTTTATAGGGAAACAAACTTGTTTCTCAATCTGGTGGCTGGCAGGGATGTTCCTTTTCACTCTGTGCCTTCTTCATCTACTTTTTGTCTCTGCATTCAGATTTGCGGAACATTTTCAAAAAATCTTATTTAATTGATTATTTATTGAGTTGTTCCTTTACCAGTTCCAACTCAGCAAATAAAATTCAGAGATTTCAATTCTTTATATGTGAATCATTTCATTTTTAATTTATTTGATTTTTACAATTTTTTAAAAAAGATCCTGTATCAAAACAAACAAAGGTTTCCAAATTTTCCATTACCGAATGAACATTACTAATATGTATCAATAATTCCTTGCATTTTTGATTGCTTGTGAATGGTACTAACAAAATTTCAAAATATATCCCTTCTACTAGACTATTTTTTTGTTCTGCATTATAGCTCACGTTATTTCTACTTGCTTGTAAATAACTAAAAAATCAATGCACGATGCATGAGGATTAAATCCTATAGGGAGGCTATAAAAATATTAAAGAAAATATGTAAATGAAATTGCCTCTTTATCCAATGTTATGCTTTATATATTTTATGTTGTTGCAAATATTACAAATTCAGAAATAAAAAGGCAGTTTATCAAATTTTTGGATTTGTAATTCTTCAAATAAAATTCAATATCTTTCAGGATGGAGAAGCCCGTGTTAGGGTCGAAATTCATCCAGTTGACGTTTTGGATAAAAATTACCATATCGACGCGTCTGTGACTAATTTAATCGATCAAGGAGTGGATCTAGCAAAAGTTAGTCCCGTGCAAAGTTTTCTGAGTGGCAGAAACTGCTTGAATGGAGTGAGTCTTTCAAAATACTTTCACTCCTCAATGGAAGGTCTAGGAGCTTTATAACTTTCAGCTTCTTAGTCCATCACCTATATTTGGATATTTCATTGACTTGTTTTATGTAGTTTCGGAATCGAAAACAGAATAGCCGAATTTAAACATTTTTTAATTTTAAATAATTGTACTTATAGAATAATGAAATTATCTTCAAATAAAATTTATGTTCTTCTACGAAAAGCGCATTCTGAAGCCGTTCTCCGAAAATCATATCAAAAGCTAGTCTTGGAATTATGTATTAAACGTATGTAGTATCCAATAATAAATAGTCCATCTTTGTTTGTAGGGAAATGGTTGGTGGAAATACGAGTTTTGTTACGGTCGTTCCGTAAGTCAGTATCACACAGAAAAAGATGGAACGAAAACGGTAGTAGACTTGGGGAAGTTTGACAAAGAAAAACATTTGCAGTGGATCGAGGCTCATCCACACAAAAAACCAAAACCTGCCACTGAAAGAAAACAACTCTCGCACTTCTATAGTGACGGAAGTGTTTGTGATAAAACTGGAAAACTAAGACAAACTGAGGTTTGATTTTTTGTATTCATTTGAAATATTTCTTATTGTTCATATTCCTGTATCATAATTTTGTGAAATCCACGAATCTGAACTTCTAGATTACTACTTTTACCATAATGAAATAATTGTTGTTTCAGGTGAAGCTAAAATGTGTAACCAATCCTCTTGGGAGTCAATCAAGCGTTTCTCTTTTCCTCCTGGAACCAAAGACCTGCGAGTATATCCTGGGAGTAGAATCGCCTTTGATCTGCAACATTCTTCAGTTTGCAGATGAGGAAACGGGCCTGATAAGTGAGAAGGCCCTCGTTAATTTAAAAGAAGAGAAATCCGCTTTTCAAAAAGACGAGGAAGATATCATTGATAGGATGGCCAATGGCGATGAATAAAAAGAATTATTCCGAAAACAACGCTAACAGATATTAATATTCTGCTCCTCTGGGTTCTACAATCTAAAATTTGTATTTAAATTTCCAAGTCATTCACGGCTACATTTTTTTATCTAATTGTAAACTATCGTGATAAGTAAAGTGTGCAATTGATAATTTAGCATTTTCTGATTGTGATTCGGTGTGTGAAACAAGCAGAAATGAAGACGAAATAAAAAAGACAGTCTAGAAAATCTAGTTAAAATATTATTTATAACTGTGCACGTTCGTTATCCAACATTGAGGCCAACACCGACTCGAAATTGTTCTTTGTTATTATTGTACAATACGCTGATTTGCAAAGAGGAATCAGCGAGAGGATAAAGTTTCTTCTCAACGACTCCACTGACTGTCCATTCGGAATTCATAAGTCCTCTAAAAATCAGATTCGAATGGGGAAGATCCAGCTGGTAAACAATCGCAGTTTCCGACGTGTTAGTCCGAAAATTCGTTTCGTTTTCGACCCCTAATTGCAATTGGTGACTCGCTCTCATGTGATAACAAACATGAACTCCAGCTTCTCCCAAAGTTGCAGATAAAGTCTTAGGTCCTGTGCTGTAACGAAAAGCCAAGGACATGATTGTCTCCTGGTGTCCTGGACTTCGAGGGCCTCTTTGACATGCCATTTCGGCTCCTAAAGTTACCCTGGAAGTAATGGCTTGCAGATAATGAAAAACGAAGGTCCCGTGTTGCTTTAAAATACTCAAATTGGCTAAAGTTAGGGAGACTGTGGAATTGTTCAATCGATACTCGAGGGTCGAACTGAATGCTTTGTATTCTTGATCTGCAATTTGGGTAGCTAATTTTAATCTGCATCTGCAGCCAAGCGTGTGCATTAGGGTCGCAGTCATGTTTCCATTTGGCATGATTTCTCCACAGATTACTGGATATTTTTCGAGGAGGCCTACCCTTTTTGTTCCTATATATCTTGTGCCGAATCTGTAGCCTGAAGGAGTTACTGAGCTTAAGATTATCGAGTGCGTCACGTTGAAGTTTTGGCTCAGGGGCTTTTTCACCATTAGCTTTGCGCCTTCGAAGTTTCTGGGGTAGAGATCCTTTACCTAAAGTGAATGGAAGAATTTAATTTTTGATGGCAAGATAGAGATTTTTAAATACTGGGGTGCTATAAGACCTAAAAAAGTAGTGGAATTTCGAAAAACGATAGGAATTCTTTTAGTCGCACCTATTTCTTCATATTTTATGAGTAATTGCCATATATAAATGGTAATAAAAAGCTCTTCAAATTTTTCATTGTTTAATAATTATGCAAGAAATAGTTTGTTTATTTGTCTAGGACAAGTAGAATGTGTTGAAATTGAATAGAATTGATGGTATTTTTTTTAAGTTGACATGAAATACAGAGATAAGTGATGGAATTTTAAAACCGAACTTCCGTAGTAAATCCAGGTTGGCGAGTTGACCGCGAAACCGGGAATTTACTTGACTCAATTTAGACTATTAAAAATTCTACCCAAAAAATACGAGAAATGACCGCTTTCTTTTTATGAATCAGAAAGATATCTCATTATTTGCTTCTTAGCAATGTAACGCTCCTTTAATCTGATTCTGAAAATATTTAAATATATCCATGCGTCATGAGAGGAAGAATTTCTTCTTTTCCCATTTAAAGAAAAGCGTTTTGCAAATTTGTTGCTCTGTGAGATTTTTTTGGCTTACTCAAATATGATAATAGAATTGATAGCCCGAACCTGCAGAAAGAATAATTGTCTTCATTTTTTCAAAAAAATGTGCTTATCACGTTTTATTTGCTTCCCCTTATTTATCTGACTTAGGACAGGGAATTTCAGAAAATAATTATAGTTTTTATCTTAGGGCAGGGAGTTTCAGCGAAGTATTATTTCACTTGGAACAGGGCATTTTTGTACAAGGAACGAGAACTTTTCAAACTAATTTTAATTCGGATTCAGAAGAGAGAAATTTAAAAAAATCGTTCCTTCAATCCAAAATTCTTCGCGATAGAGTAGAAGTAGTATTCCGAAGAAGAAATATCCCTGAATTATCACAGAAAGCTTAGTTACATTGTTCGTTGCAAATTCATCCTTTTTGTGTTAAAAAATAAACTACTTGTTTGGAATTTAAATTTGTTTGCTGAAAATCAAATTTCCTCGTTAAAATGCATTATTTTGATTCATAATTTGCCTCTCGTTGAAATTGTAACTGCTTTGTTAAAAATCAATTCATCTTTTTTGGTGAAAATTCAAGTGTTTAGTTAAACGTTGATTTTTTAATTCCGGAATTAAACTATTTCTTTGAGAATGAACTTCGTGGAAAATTTGCCTTTTCTGTAGAAAAAAATTCATCTTTTTGCTCAAAATACATCTATTCATTTGAACATTCATCATTTATACCTGAAAATTTATCAGTTTAGTTGAAAACCATTTACTTCAACTGAAAATCCAACTGTTTCATTTTTAGTGAAAAATTGATCTTTTCTAGTTCGAAATTCGACATTTCGGTGAACATTGTCTTTTTCTTCGGAAGTTAATATTCTTTTCCAAAAATTCTTCTTTACGGTTAACAATTTGAAGTTGAAAAATTGTATTGTGAATTTTTGGATGAAAATTATTTTTTGGCAATAATAATTGAACTATTCTAGTTAAGTGTTCATGATTTCAGTTTAACATTCGTTTTGGTTTAAAATTCAACTACTTCAGTTAACACTTTCATTTGATCCTTCGTCATTTTGTGCATACATTTAATAATTTTGTTGACAGTTTTGTTTGTTTGTTAAAAGATAGTTTTTTGTTATAAGTAATTTTTTCAACTGAAAATTTAACTTATTCCAATCGAAAGTTCCGTAGTTTCTTTTAAGAATCTATTCATTTAGTTAAACTTTTTTTTTCGATTTAAAATTTGAGTAATCAAATTTTCATTCAATAATCTTTTTCAGTAAAACTTAATTATCTGTTTGAAAATTCAACTTCCTCAGTTAAAGGTTCCTTTTTTTAGTATAAAACACTTATGCTTGGTTTAAAATTGGTTTTTCAAACTTAAAATGTTACTGTTCTATTTTTGGTTGAAAATGATTATTTTTTCACTTTGAAATTCGACTGTTTTGTTCAAAGATTATATTCTTTCTTAGAAAATGATTCTATCTATTCGGAAATTAATCTTCTTGTTTGAATATTCACCTTCATGGTTGGAAATTGAAGTGATCCAGTTAATCTTTTAGTTGATCCAGTTGATCTTTTTAGTTGTAAATTCATCTTCTTGTTTTGAAATTTAACTGTTCTGGTTGAAGATTCATAATATTATTTGAAAATTCTTCTCATTGGTTGAAGAAAGAACAATTTTGTTGGGAATTTTGGTTTGTTTGTTATCGTAAATCAATTTTTCAATTGTAAGTTTAGCTGTTTCAGTTTTTGTAAAAAAATGATATTTTTTGTTGAAAATTAGATTATTCTTTTCCAAATTTATTTATTTTGCAATGTTTGATCTGTTGTGTTCAAGGATGTTTGGAATAAACGTCATGAATGTTTGCGTTTTGCGACAAATATAAATATTTTACTCCTAGTTGACCGCGAAAATTGACAAAAATTACCAAGAAGAACCGGGAAATGACCGGGAATTTGAAATCGTCTGCCGAATCGCCACCCTGAAATCTGATAGTGCAATCTAAAATCTTTACAGCTCAAAATTTTGTTTTATTTTTCAAGTTCTTTGGAAATATCAAAAAACGTTTCGAAATTAAATCTTACCTTTTTGTGAAGTTCCTCCAAACATCCTGGATTTCCAGGCCCTTTTTCTGCAGGACACGGAGTGCAGGAGTGGTTAGAATTAGAATGAGAATTAAAGATATTATTTCGTTCTGGATGTTGCATGGAAGCATGGACAGAACCCATTTGTAATTTTAATTAATATTAATTCTTCGAGTCAATCCTTTTGCATTTATCGTTTGCACAACCAGTAAACATTTACTTTGTGAGGAATGAAACATTTTTTCAATTTGGATTACGAAGAATTCAACTGATAAATCTCTAGTTTCAAATCTAAATCTTCAAATCAGAGAAAATTGTTATATCTCCTGCATTCAATTTAATTTTAGTATTTTATATCAATTCTTCTCATTTGAAATAACTCTCTTGGGTAAACAACTCATGTGTCAAAACTGTTTTTAATTTGTCTTATGTGAAGTTAGTCATGAAAGAATGTCATGAAAAAATAATCACATTTTTTTCCGAAGTTTCTGAAGAAATAACTGGAAAACAATTTTTTATTTATTTTGGTCAGAAAACGCACATTTCCTTCGATTCCATTATGAAATAATATTGCTTGTTCTTTCATCATCCATAAAAGACATTTATTGATGGACACATATCTGGTTTGTTCATCGTCATCGATTCTTCACACAGTTTCTTTTCCGAAAATTAAAATTGAAAAGTCTGCCTCAAGGATTCCCGGCAGAATAAGCCAATCAGATGAATGTCCATTTTTTGAATGAAGGGCAAAAGAACACGAAAAATGATTTTGAAATAAGATAAAAAAATAAAATATGGATTTCCTGCAAGAATTTTATCAAAGCACCTTTTTTAATTTTCTTTGGGTGAATATTATAAAACATTTTATTCTTCTTATTATCGCATGAGACAGAATTTTGCTCATAAACATGCTTTTTAATTGTATTAGAATTTGTAAAGAAGAGTCGAAAATATTACAAGTTTCGAAAAATTTGGCCCAAATTTCTTAGAACTTTGCTTTCAGAATTTCCGGAACTCCCGCAAATCCATTGGTCATAAAATATTGCCTATAAAGCACTACCTGCAACTTAATCAGACTCCATAATATTATTGAGTCCATAGTTTAGATAACTGAAAAATTATTGAATCAATTTCGGTTCTAAAAAAAAAAAAAGTTTTCATTTTGTCTTGAGCGAAGGAAGTCATAAAAAAAGTGTGAAATATTACAATTTTCGATGATGTACAAGGTACAAATTTTGTGGAATTTGACATTTTATGGAAAAGTATTTATATTATTGAGAACATAATTTGAATAATTTTGATTCTGAAAAAAGAATAAAAAGATTGCTGAATTTTTATTTTGAAAAAGAGAACAAAAATGATAGCGAACTGCTTCTGCAGTGCTGTTATATGGAAGCGACAATTACCTCGTCTTACCTATTCGATTACCCCCCAATTTTGGAAATCGCGGTGTTTCGAGGAGCGAAGTGAAAAGACTCTACCGTGCGAGCGTGCAGGGGCCGCAGGTGTAAATTAATACACAACCACGGTTTGCACGCGCATCGGGAGCCGACCACAAAGCTACACAAAGAGCGACAGCGTGACAACACACTGAGCAGATCTGCCACAAATCTATAATCTAGCGATCAATGTTCAGCTGTGCCATCACTAGCACACACTTCCAAAATCCTTCGTTAAGTTCGTTCTTATATAGTGAAATGATATATTCATCACCGCTTGTGAGAAACCCTCTTGCTTTTCAAAAATGTCCAACTTCCATCATATCCATTTCTGGTTCACACTACGTATTACACATATTGTCCTTAACCCTCAATTATATTAAAAAAAATAATAATTCCACCAAATATATCATTTTCATTGCGTTCTTATTGATTTACTGTTATGATAGAAAGATTGCAATCTGAGGCATTAGCCATCTATCGGTTATTTAGAGGAACTGAATTGTTGTGCTCCAATCAGCAGGCAAGAAATTTATATTTTTTGAAAAGCCGTCCGTGATTTGTGGATCCTACATTCCGCGGTCCCTGGTTCAGGTGTTCTGTTCCGATGTTTAAGAATGTGGCGGGTTATTCAAAACAAAGTATCTAGGCTTCACCTAAATTATTGCCTTGTGTTCTGCTCAACGAATTTCTCATTGGCCTGTTCTAAATTATGAGATACGCACATTGTATAATATCGTTAGAAATAAAACAAATGAACCAATTTAATTAATAATGAGTTTTTGTCTTAATTTTAAGCTGAATTTTGCAAATAAAATATAAAAAGTAACAAATCAATTTGAACTATTATAAGACATTGTTCGGAAATATATAGAAGTACCTGAATAATAAATCAATTTTAATATTTGTAAATGAAACCTTGAATTGAATTGGATTATTATTTATGTTTTATTGAAATTGATAACTCATTTCCATTATGAAAATAGGATAATCTCTTCAGAAGAGGTAATAGGTATAATTTAAACAAATTATGAAAAATATACAATAATCTGGCATTCACATTCAATTTCTTTATTCCATTCGAGATTATGTCGTGTTACTGCACTGCTTACACGTATGCAACATTTTATGTATAACCATCAACTAATTGATGGTTATATACCATCAGTATTTCTGTACTCAAACTTGAGTACAAAATTCTATTGCAATCTATATTTAGTAAATGCATACATACATTGGGCAAAAAATTAAATAAATTAAATTTACAGCTGTCGAAAACTAAAGAGTTCTCTTTACATAAATAAAATAACGGCTTTCAAGCATTCCCTAAAAGTTGACCATTTTTATTTATTCGTACGTAAAAAATATTTCACTTCCAATTAAGGAAGAATTCTGATTTTACAGTAGTTTCCATCGTTTTCGAAGTATTTTGCCAGATATTCCTGAGGAAGAGATAAATTTAAAATACATTTATATTCAATAGATATAACGATAATATTTTCCTGCGCGTAAATGATATATATTAAAAGAAATTAAAAACAATTTAAGTAAAATTAAAAAAAAATTATAATTGATACGGAAAGTGATAAATTGAAAATTATTGTAAGAAATACTTGTTGTCTACTAAATATACTTTGCTTACTTTTGTTCCTGACTATAAAGAATTGCAACTTTATGTTAAAAGTAATCATCTGAAAAAATTTTGGAGTGAGAAAAACTGCATCATTTCCACCAATAGTGTTATTGGCTTCAATAGCAGGATCCCAAAATTACAGGACATTTTCCTCCAAGAATACTGGATGGATTCTGTAAAAAAAAAAAACAATTTGATCACATGACTTCACAATTATAGTATCAGGTTTTTCATAAAAATTAAGATA
>WSXT02000006.1:4189478-4205007 GCA_011762715.2 Neuroterus valhalla
TGAAGGGCGGGGTAATAATTTTACCCCATTGGTAAAAACAGGGCGGGGGGGGGGGGGGTATTGAGGGGAGGGGGGGGGGGGGAGGGGGGGGGGGGGGGGGGGAATGAGGGGTGGGGGTGGGTAAACAAAGGTTTACATCAGTGTCAGTCGCAACAAGTCCGATTTCGTCTAGGGCTCTCAGCATGAATATTCACGGTGTTCACTCGTCCATCCCTTCGCACCCCTTACCATATCGTACGTTTCACCCTCCGCCCACTGCAACCCATCGAACGGCGACCAGTCAAAGGCTGAAATCACAATACGCGTTTGTCCGGTTGACGAAGCCAACGCGGGGGTATTAAAGCAAATAGGGAAAGCAAGCAGGGGCTCGGGAGGCACAGAGGTAGGATGGAACTGGCCGAGTGAGTGGTCATTGCCATTGAATTGAAAATTACATTTTGGCCGACCAAGTGTCGACTTTTACCCCCTGAAGTTCTCGACTTTTGATTTTGCAGACTCATTCTCGATGTTCTCTACTTTTACTCTACCCCCTTGGGTGGCTTTAATATCTTAACCCTCACTTTGCAGGTTAAACGATGTGCTTCTTTGGTAAATATAGTCCTTGAGAAAAACAGGAATAATAGCTATGTTTTTTTAGGCAAATTGCACCTGACTCAAGCATGTATTCAGAGGACACAAAATGCGTACATGCCATAATTTAAAGAAAATGGTTCTCATGTTTTTGTTTTATCAAGCTCATGATATGAATAGCTCTTTATAATTCATTATGGGAGAGATAAGGTAGGGTGGTCCATTTTTTATAGTAAAAAACATCATTCCTGAAAAGAGAACCGCACAATCATCTAAATGATTTCTCTTATCATAAAAATAATAAGTGTGAAATGAAAATTCAAGCAGATGATATTTGGGGGTCTTTCAACAACCTTGAGGGAATAATTCTCTTAAATTACCTCATGCGTAATATTATACTTACGAACTTTTCTAGAAGTAAAAAGTGATTGAATTCAGAACACACATGAAACACTATTCCATCCATTTCAAAGATATAAAGTATAAATATTTATTCAAAAACTGAAATTTGCCTTGCGTGACCTCTATATATTAACCGATATTTATATTTTTATTTAAAAAATTATTTGGTCAATAAATGGACAAGTTAGGTTGCTGTGTATATGGAAATTCAAAAACGATTCTTTTCGGCCGCCTCAAGGCAAAGGTATTGTTTGATTGATTCAATCAACTCTACTTACTCAGTGAATAGAATGCAGAAATGATTCCCAAGTGGTCCACTTATTTTAAAACAATATGATTTTCTTTCTACCATCATTTTTACGTATAATGAATGCATAAGTTTTACAGTTTAATAGTAATAGGTTCGTCCGTAATTAAATAAATCCACTTTGGTTTCAGGCATTCAAATGATTGGGCAAAGGGTGCCAAGAAAAGGTGCTCTTACCCTAGTCAACCTTTTTTTAAGGAGTTTTTCGGAGGTCATTAGAGATAATTCATTTTTGGTTATCAATCCGAGGCCACCGCGTTGCGCCGTCAGAGTAGAGAAGAGCCGACTGCTCCGCGGCAGTCGAAGGATTTAATCCCCGAATGATGGACGGGCACGTCGCGACGATGATCTGCGTTCCGTAAAGTGACAAGTGGTTAGGATCACGGGAAACCTCGTGACCCGCGGTCTGGGTGGGAGAACAAGGGAGAGATAGAAAGCCACGGGGATGATTGTGGATGTCGCTAGCGATGGTGTTAGTCAGGAGTTTCGAGGGGTTGCCTCGAACCGTACAAATCATGTTGGCATTAGAGCGTCAGACTACGGACTCAACCTGCCATACCGCTGGAAACTCGATGCTGACGGTAATGCTGATTTATCGGAAGTCCATCGATGGTACTCCATCGGGTGCGTGTTGTGCATTCCTCGAATCCTGAATTTTGCATTTTTGGCTGATCACAACGATTTTTCGGCTAATCAGGAATTATTAGCTCGAGATACGACAAAATGACACAGAACGAGCGTTCACGATAAGCAAAAGAATTGCATGAACGTCCAAATAGTCTGGCCGGGAAGCTAATTTACGTCCACATCAAAAGTTAAGAAATACGCTAGTAGCTTTCAAATTTTAGTGGCCTACCTTTCAAGCTGTTTGGCAATGTCCTCGTATACGGCTCTGCAGTTGTCCCATATCGCCATTCCTCCGGACCTGTTGAATAAAAAAATTTGGAAAATCTAACATCCTGCAAAAAATGGCAACTAAGTAACTAAGTAAACTTTGTCAAAAGTATGTATGCATTTCAAACATCTTTTTAATCCCATTCGAATACTATTCTTATTCAAATCTATCAAAAGTCTATGAAACCTTAACTTTGAATGCTGAATCTTGGTAATGTTATATCAGTGAACGAAAATATATAAATGATCAAGATCATCAAGCACGATGTGAACACATTGATTACGGTGGATCAGTAATTAACGTCCTTTGCATGAGGAGAGCAACGCAGAGGGAACGAGAGTTGATTAAGAAGCTTTTCGGAATTTAGTCTCGTCTTTCGGATGTGTCCTTTGATTTGATCGTCTCGACCAGACTGGCAGCAAAGAGAGCTTTGAAGTCGTTGATTAAAAAAATGTCAAGAACTCGCAGGACTAAGAACGGGTGGGGGTGTCATTGATCAGTGATAAGAAGTCGAGGACGATCATTAAGGATGTTTACTCGACGTTTTAAGAACGGTCTCTTTTGACGCACCCTTCTAAGTGGAGAAATACGACCAGATTTAAAATAAAAATCCTAAATTTAAATGAATCAGAGAGAAATGTTCCGATAATTATCATGAAATTTGAGGTTGAAAAAATAATCAAACGATAGCAATGGGTGTATTGAATCAGGTTTAATTTGTCTTAGTAAAAGAAGACAAACTGAAGGGTTGTGAATAATTGAATACTTGTAATTTCTTGACATGGCCTCGCCATTGATTTCGAAGGGGCCAAAGAGAAGCAAGTGGACACGAGACTAGCATATATCGATGCAAGAGAGGAAAAGCAGACGGAGCTCGAATTGACGATAGCGATGGGTGCGTTATTGGTCGCAGTAAAGCAGGATGGGGTTGCGTTGAATTAATCATATTCCGGTGTTTGTCCTGGCGCCCCCAGACGTAATCCGTCTTACCTCCCGATCTCTCGCATCTCTGGCGCGATAGATTTGCATTTTAATTAAAAGCAAAGCGCTGAAATCATAATGCGGAACGTGTGGTACAGCCTTCTTCATATTATTGTACACGTAAATGTATACACAAATATTCACACGGATGCATCAACGTGTCACACTGTGAAACGTGCATTCAAAAGGAGCTGGGCGATCGGCTCCACATGCTTCATCCGGATCTTGAAATCCGAGTGAGCGGAAAAAGGTATGTCTAAAAACAAAACATGGAAAAAGAGGAATCCAGGACTTAAACTTGATCGACTGATGTTCGTGATGAATTATTTTCGCGGCCTCCCCAGCTTCTGATGCTCTTTGCGTTTCTTAAGCCGTCTGTATAATTCAAAAGGACGAACAAAACACCAATTGAACGATATTTAGTTACCTCTTGAAGCATGCTCGTGATTCTGAAGGCGAATATCGCAGCTCTTCTTCTTTGCCGTCGAACTTGCCTTGAAAATGGAAAGAGTGAAGGCAACAAGGAAACGGATTCACGTGCAAGACTAAAAGGGGTAAAGGAAGATAATCCAGGCATTTGTTAACGCGTTTCTAATCACCAAGCTTAAGAACGAACTGCTCGGTTTAATTTTAGATTACACAAAGTGTAATTATTTCCGCATTGGCACTGATTTCCTGTAGCAGCGAAGTAAACTAAGGGCATGTGAAGCTCTTCAAGCGGTTACGTTGCAGTTGTCCTGATATGCGCCCCTTCCGCGGAAGAACGTATAGCTACGTCACGTAGCAGTGTAACCTTACCCACGTAAACGAGTCTGAAGCGAGGCACACGGGAAGAAACATTGTCTTAGAAAGCAAGAAAAAGAAAGAAAGAGCTAGAGAGAGAGAGAGAGAGAGAGAGAGAGAGAGAGAGAGAGAGAGATCAAGCGCTACTGAGACCCCTCGGATTTCCACGGCTTCGCAGTCTCTTGAAATCCTCTTAAAGTTGTATTCTTTTGGCCTCGCCTTGCAGCACCCCCTGAACTTACACGACCCCTCTTGCCCCGCGTTGGCCTTAACGTCGGCCCAACAGAGAACTTAAAACAAATAAACCAACGAATCCAATTTCTCAGTACATACACCACCGTAATCAGCTTTAAGACGTTTACGATTCGGAATTCATCCTCATCTTTACACTTCTAATAAGATTACTTTATTGCGACCGCTTCAAAAATATCGTATGTTGCAACTTTCTTTTTTGCTTTTACAAAGAAGACAAACACTGTCAAATTTTACAAGAGAAAATGAAACATTCAATAGTTATCGAAATAATTACAGAAAAGTTATTCATCCTGAAATTAGTAGTATCTTTGTAACATGTTTCCAACTTGATGAATATGAACCTGGTAAACCCTTTCGCATCAGAGTGAGTTCCCTTTGACGTCGCATCGGTGCATCGGTTGATACAGACGATTAACTTGTAAGGTATAAACGTTCACTTACCTGGCAAGTACCTCCATGCTTGCCATATTCTGATTGACCTTGAGTCCCTGTTCTGCGCGGGCCTGAGCCTGGAGGTGATGAGGTAAGCTGGCTGGTGACAGAATGGCAGTGTGACCAGCACCTGGGTGGCCCCCTAGTTGCATGAACTGCATGTGGCTTAGATGCGTCGGTGGGTGATTGTATCCATTTGCCAACAAGGGAGACTTCTCCATTCGGGGCATGTCTGCAAAATAAGAAGATTGAAATGAAAATCACTGCTTTGTCAACTATACCCATTTTTTAATCTAATTACTTTTTCTCTCGGGGTTCTTCTTATTTCTTATGATATTATATACATATATATATATATATATATATATATTTATTTATTCTTATACCAGGCAGCTTAAAAAAAGATTTACACTCTCTCTTTCTCCCTCCTCCACTCATTTCTATTAATTTTCCCATATTAATTCCTTCACTGCATGATATATACATAAAACTGTGATTCGAATTTGAAATATATTAAGTAATTTATGCAGCTAAATAAATATTTAAAGACTGTGAACCTTTTTTAATATATTTACTGAAATTTCAAAAGCAAAACTTTCAACGTATTTCCAAGTTCTTGTCCAGAAGCAAAAGGATGTATTCCTTTCGCGATAAGATTGAAAGAGTTGGGATAAGGGCAAGAGAAATTGAATTTTCGACGCCCTTCAGCTCCCCTTCTAGATTGAGCAAGTAAGACTGGTAGGCGGACCGGGAGGAGTGTTTCCGGATTTCAGTGAAATCAGGCGAGACGCAAGGCTCGCGGTGAGCCGAGGATAAAGAGCGCTTTTGTGGACTTGATGGATCGCCAGCCGCTTAACCAAATATCAATCACAAAGCGCGCAGTCTCTGCATATAATCTGCACGCTGATTCCGGCCCGCGTGTTTGCCAGTCGACTTAGCCGTGCAAGCTTCGCTTCCGATGATGGATTCGTGAAAGGCGAGAGGATCTAATAAACGTAAAAGAGGGGGTGAAAAATATGGATAGGATACACTGCGTGCTAGGAATACTTTGAAAAAGGGGAGGGAGTTTCTCCTCCCGTCGAGCATTCGATTTGTGATTCTCGTGATGGAGGTTGTCATCTCCAGCACCAGGAGAAAATGCACGGTGATAATGTATGCGAAGACACGTTTTCTGATCGATGAACGGACTTGGATGCGTAACGCTCTCTCTTCTAAATAGATGTGATATCGTGCCAGTCTCATTTTTCATCTTTGCGCTCTATCTCGATCCAAAGAAGCCACACTTTTAATTTGCCTATGGCTGCTTTGCAGAAGGATGGCAGTTTTAATATTTACATATTATACAGACAATTATAGAAAAATAAAGATGTTGGATTTTCAACCTTGATCTCTATAATTCTGGACCACGATTATGGTTCGCGCATTAAAGAAGGAATTAAAACAGTTACACGGCTGCTAAAAAGACTCGAGTGCCTCACGCAGTGTGTTTTAAAAACGCCCAACTCCTAGGATTATACAGGAGAGTTACACATTTTCCTAGCGCACTGCGTTATGTAGTGATGTACTCGAGTCTACTTAGCAGCCGTCGAGTTATCTACCTTGTCCAGAATAGTTATACTTGTGACATTGGTTGAGGCACACACGTTATTAGGTACCCTGCAACCTTTGGTAAATGTGAAACAATAAAATTCACTTGTAAAGCAGGGGCTCCATCTTCTAGATATTGGTAGAGGGCAGAGACCGCAAAGAAGAAGTTGATGTTAGTGACTGCCACGCCGAGGTAAAAGCGGAGGAAAGGAAGAAAGGACGAAGGAACTGGAGAGTGAGAATGCGGTGTAGTCTCGCGTACGATGATAGAGGCCCATCTTCGAGATTTCTGCATGCCACTGCAGTCAAGTCAGACAGAAAGCGGTCTGTATAATTATGGGTTGTCACCTCATCAGCTCGTGAAGGGTTACAGGGGGGCGTGAAGGGGGATCAGTGGCAGGAGCAGAGGGAGTTATAGGAGCGCAGTCTTTAGCTCAAATTGTGTTTTATCGTCGCTCACTCGCGTTTAGCTTCAGGCTTGGACTTGGGAAGTGATTGGGGCAAGCGTTCTCCTATTTCAACGTGTACTCTTCTTGGGAGAAATCTTCTCTCTATTTGACCACTCAGAGGAGAGATATGTTTATGAAAATGGCGATTTTCATATGCTACATAAAATGTACACGCAGATTATTAAAGCCCTGAAATATAGGAGGAAGCTGGAATTCTACATTGCAGAAATGAAAATCCCGTGAAGAGAACATTGTATTGAATTCCATAATGAACCAAGGGTAAGCAGATGAGATGCTTTGCACAATGCAATTTCTTGCCGCTGCACCGCTTCTTATACCGAGGAGCCTCAATCTCAGAGCGTAAACGTTAACGTTTGGCACGTACCTTTAGAAACACTTATAAACGTTCTCATATATAGACACTATGCAAGAAGAACTGAAGCTAAGTGGAGAGTTTAGAGGGATTTCATTAAATCATATGGATTGGGGATAATGTATGTTATTGAGCAGAGCGTTCAAATCGCGCTCTGTAAGTTGTAATAAGTCCAATTTTAGGGCCGGTGGTCATGGGCCGCAGTGCCTCAGTGGTTGTCAATAGTATGTAGCGAAAATATCTGGATAAGAGAGACTCGAAAAGTATGGAAGAAACTGAAAGTCACTGGCAACGACCGAGGCTCCTCGAACCCGCCACTTATTCGTCAAACGGCCAGCCGGTCCGCCGAAATCACTGCCATTTAGATAATTTATAATGAATAGGCACTCGTTTTCTCTATTCTCCACCTTGTACCTATTTCTCGCGTAGGTAAAAGGCAGCCAAGCAAATCGCTACGGACCTTATTTGGTTTAAATGACAATAGTTTTAGCTGTCTCATATATTACACGATCGGGGGTCATGCGTCATACCTTTCTCGGAAAAAAACTTCCAACCAATAAGTGGGAACTCATACTAATTAGGCCACAATATTAACATGCTAGTCGAGCTTTCATTTAGCTCCGATTATTTAAAATCTCAGAAGAACCCGTTGTAGGGCTATACATTTAGAAATGTAACTTGTCAGTGTTTTTATGATGAAGATAATGATATCACTGATCTATCAAGAGTTCTCTTAAGAACTCTTCAAATTAGTCATCATTCTACAGGAAGCTTACTGTAATTGAATGTGATTACACTTCAAGTACTCGAGACAAATATGTTGAACCATGAAGGAAGATTTATATTCTCATAGCAATTGAACGAGCAGTTCTGTCAAACGATGCATTCCCAGAGGTAGCTATTTGGAATATGAATCTTGAATGTCTACTGTACTTCATGAAGGAAAATATTTCATGATTGATAGATGTGGATTTAATGATACTTTTATTTTTGTCCAGTGTTCATAACATCTTTTAAAACTGCAAAGCATCATCGACGAAATAGTGGCGGTATATCGCGTGAACACACGCGCCTTTTTCTCTTTCAGGGCAATGAAACGCCGCGCCGGTTCCAAACTGAACGAAACTTACGTGTGGCTTGTCGGGAGGTTCATTATTAAAAGCGAACCAAGCAATTTGCCCATTTGCCAGGCAGTAAGAGGAATTTCAGAAGGTTGCGAATTCGTATGCAGATTCTAAAAATTTTTCCGCTAATTTAGCATCATGTTTTTTCACAGTTTACATTTTTCAAATTTTAGGGGTGTTTCACCCGCACACTATAAAAAGTATAAACACGTTTGCTTCTGTAATCAAAGGATGGCTACTGGAAGTTGATTACACCAGAATAACCTAAACAACAAAAATTCTTAGAAAGATTCAGAATAGTTCTTAAATAGAATATGAAAATGTAGGTTTGTGAGCATCAAAATTTACGTACGAGCGAACAGAAGTAGGTGCTCGGATGGCCTAAAGGGATTAAATCTGGCTCATCGAACCGAAAAAAGAGGAAAGAGATGAAAGAGGAATGGATAGAAAGTAAGCCTTTGCCCAAAATTCATCGTCTGCTAGACACTTTGCTCTACTTTCAGCCGTTTCTCTCGGATTCAGTAAAGTAAGAATATAAGAGAAGAGGAATCACTGCTTTTTCTGAACCAAATTCAACCGTGAAGTAGTAGGTGCCCACCGAATGCGGAATGCAATGTTGTCATAACGAAATTCAGTTTGGCTTTCGTAAAAATTCTTTCCTACACAATTCCCTGAGCATTGAATGCTAGGCAGTAAATGTCGATTAATTCAATCCTTCTACTTTTGATGCTCTCAAATTCAAACTGTTAGAATTCATGAATTCATTTTAGCAAAATTTGTAATTTTCCCAGAATTCATGAATTCGCAAGATCTATAAATTTCGTTTGAGTCGTATTACAAATCTGAGATCGTTTCAGATGAGCTCCCGAATGAGAATGGATTGGAAAAGAACTTATTCCTCATTTTGAAATAAGTGACGCTTTTTAAAATGATAAATTATGAAAGCACCAAAAGCTCAATGATAACAAAATCACTTAACACGATATTAATCACAAAATTTTTCGCAGAGATTCAAACAATATCCCAAAATTAACTAGGCTCACATTTCCTGAATATCCACCTACATCTGTGATGTCCCGTGAATCTCCTTAATGAGGATGACTACCATACTGGCGCTGATAAGCCGTGTCAAACACTTCAATCTTGAGAATTCTAAGCGGAGACTGATTTTCGTTAAGAAGCCAATTTATCGACTGTCCTCATCAGCCACGGACTAAGTCAAGTGCCTCGTGAGACAAAGATGTTATGATTTATTGCAATCTCGGAAATATCTTGCGACGATGTTCTGGTAGACAAAAAATAAGTGCTTTCAACTGCTTTTGTCTGGTTATGCAGCAGCCGAAAGAGCTGAAGGTGACAATAATCACCTTATTTTTTTCAATATATTATTAATCTTCAAACAAAACCAAAATTATTCTACGAAGTTATAAAATATTGATATAATTTATTTCGTCCGCGTGGATTATCATGTTACATATTACAGCGATCAAAATCAAATTTTCTCAATTTTCTGTTTTTTCAAATTTGATATTTCATCGTCAGTCGATTAAAAAATTTATTGGTGTCGGATTACAGCTAAATCAAGTGCTCAAAAATACGTTAGAGATCAATTCAGCTCTTGACTTATATAGCTCACACGTAGAAAAAAAAATCTGCATAACTTACAGGATTTTTAGTTGAAATAGGGACGGTAGAGATTTGATGAAAGTATTACTGAATTTTCAAAAGGCTTTACAGAATGTTCAGTAATTCGCAAAAATTACGGGTACTTTTTATAGAATTTACAGATTTTTTCACCGGAGTTTCAGTTTCAAGATATCAATTGTTGTCAGAAAGTTATGCAGATTACGTAACCTCTGCAGAAAAGTCGTAAGCTTTACAAAAAACCTATGCTCTCGATATTTAAACTGGAAATCCTGAAACTAGAGTACACTTTTTTTTCCTGGTAAATGATGATCAACAGAGAAAATTTAATCTTTAAGAAGCATATGTGATGTGCTTTGCCTTACAAGTAAACGTTAACTGCCGTATAGTTCAAAGTTCTCCAGAGAATGATAAAATGAAATCAGTGGTTTGAGCTATAATCATTGAGAAATCAAAGTTTCGTAAAAAGATATCATTAGACTGCATTCTTTAGGACATTTACTAATTACTAAACTCTAACCTTACTCTCGACACGTTCGTGCTAGCTTCAAAAGAATGAAGGGAATCTCAAAAAAGTTTCAGGGTTAATCAATAAGTTCCAACATAATGTTTGCTTCCAATAGGTTAAGTCATCCTTACTAAAGTAAAGGTCGAACCATCAATGTTTGGAGAATTTTGAGACGCATCAAGCGGAGATGGTATATGTGTCGATCAAGTCATATCGCGAAACACAAATCGCGGATTCACGTGCATATGAGTGCTGCTGTGCGTCGAGGCAGTCTTATATGGATACATTAACACGGGAAACACAGTTTCGCGCACAAGGAATCCGGTTTTTCAAGTAATCGGGACTCTGAGCGGCCACTAAGCCAGTCAGCCAGTCAGCCAGTCAGCCGGGCGACCAGCGCCAGCGAACGATCCAGGCAGACTTCAACTTTGGGCCTCGTGGAACGAGAGTCGAAGCGATACGATGCCTAGGGCAAGTGCGAATATCCTTTACCCTTACCCGCTCTCACTGTTATCTGTCTCTCTTTTTCTCATCCGCATCGAGGTATTGAGACATAGGTTTCTTACGGTCGATAAATAGAAGCTCGGCTGACCAAAGGCGCGGCAGAAGAAGCAACCAATCTTCTTCTCTGAACCTCAAAACGACAATAATGTACGAGAAGCTGAGTTTTGCACTGATCTCTTCTGCTTTTCCTCCTTGCTCCTTCCTCATGTCCACCTCGTCTGTTCTTTCGTTTCACCTCGCCCATCCTGCGCCACAACATACGTACAGTATTTGTTCTTCTCAAGTGCCGTTTCGAGACGATCTCCTCGCACGAGCATCATCCGAAGGGCAGTAAACCTTTTGATATATAGTCGAAGGTTTTTAGAGTTCTGTCAGCCCCGCCCACAATCGGCCTTAGTATTATTTACACTCTTTATGGTTTGTACTCGACCACATCCTCGCTGCTTTCTTTCCATTGCCCTCCCTGCACTGGTCCATTGCTTCCTTCACTTAATTCAATCACGACACACTACTATTTGTCTGCAATTAGAAGCCCACCTCAAGACACTTGAACCAGTGGTGAAAATCCCCCACGTTGATTATCCCAAACACCTGTTGATAGTACGCTACTTTCACTAATGAGAATGTTCGAATAAGCCCGAATATTCCTCAGAAAGACGTGTTTCATTCTCATATGAGAACTATTAGGAAGCAACTAGGAAATGACAAAAACCAAAATACTTTCAATTCAACATAAAGAAAAAAACTGCCTATAAGTACACTAACAATTACTAAATTTTGGAGTAATTCCCAACAGTTCATACATATAGGACAGAAGAAGAACCTTCAAACGAGACCACTATAAAATATAACAACAAAATCCTTTGAGACTTGAAACTGTCGCCTTAGATGCATATATACTCTTCTGTTAGAAAACTCACCTAATCTTAAATCTGTTGCACATTATCGAGAAAGCGATCGATCGCGTCTAATTTTCGTCCCGACGAATTATCTATTTGCTACGTTCGCGCATCCCATCCTCCAGGCACTATTTGATATCTAGTTTGAATCCACGAGAGGAAGAAGGGGCGTTGGAGAAGAGGTGGGGAGGCATCAATATGTTAAGAAGAGGATGCCGGGATGCATATTTTGCAATCGATGGCCGTGCGATATACCCGACCGGTCTTCTGGAGACCTGTCTGACTCACGATATTAGTTCGACCCACCTTAAATTTAAATCGGAACTGCACTTTCGGCAACAGAATGATGTGCAAGGAATATTGCCCTAATAACATGGTTGAAGGTCGGTTCGCGACGATAGTGCGCGGAACAGCAAGGCTTCTCCAGGGCCTTGAAAAAACTGAGCTGGAAAGAAATAGCTGCGGTTGTGAGGAAAAGGCGCGAGTGTACTCCGGGGAGCCTTTACTACTGACGAGCCGGCTGCGGCGAGGTACGGCGCGGCGCGGCGCGGCGTGCGGGCGCGGCACAGGGAATCAAGCATCGAGCCACGAGCTCTAATCTTGGAGGTAAATCTTTACCCGGCTTATATTGAGACCAGAGATCGAACCGTGCTTCAACTAACACCATGTTTCCGAACCATCTGTCCTGAAGAACCAGACCTGCCGGGGCCGTGCGCGTTGGCAAATTTTTCTTCGGCACATGCTAGCTACTCTTCAGCGACGGCCACAGCCATTGGTAAATCTGGTGCATAAACACTGTATTGTATTTCACAGGGGATGCTCCCATTATATCATATTTTGTTATTAATATCTTTCGACTGGCTTGGTCGGGGGGCAGGTATAGGGCACTTTTGTATGCGAGTCGGACAAACGAAGATCTGACAGTAGAGGCTACGGGTATACCGGTTCCTTTATCGTACAATGCCCACGGATTTTTATTATCTCTTCAGGATGAGGGGCAGACGGCGCCTGATTTTGTTTCTTCGGTTCGATTGATCTCTCACATAAAAGATACTCTCTGGTTTTGTCCGATATGTTGGACTCAACAGTGACCGCAAAAAGGGCACACAAACAGCATGTATCTTCATTCGAAAAGAAAAATAGAGTCAAGTCCTTTTCCGGTTAATAGAAAGATTAATAATTTTTGGCTTTATTGGAGTTTAGACTTTGATGTTTGCAATATTGAAAGACTTTTGGTTACAGGATAAGTGGACAAGTTATCCGATATTTATCGGATACCTTTGAATTAGGACTTTATCTTTATATAGCATATCTTGTCTGTTCGTAATGCTCATGTTAATCTTGGAAATTGATGTTTGCCTAATCAATCTTTTAATTCCACCTCTATTGCTTCATTGAACATCTTATTTTCTAAATAAATGCCTCAAGTTTACTTTTTTCTCAAGAAAAGTTTTGGGGACCAAATGCTAGTCACGTCCAACAGCATTATTATCAACGAGCGCCTTTACAAAATTACGTGTACGTAAGCACAGTACAGCTTGCGAACGTTTATGAAGTTTTTATAGTGGGCACGGTTATGTCCTCTGGTGCGCCATATGAGTCCAACAGTTGAGCAATTTGAAGCCGCAGGTATCGTGGAACACGGCTCCATATTGATACACACTGTACTAATATTGCGGACTGAGCAACTGCGAGCATTGTTCATCGTTTTATGCGGTAATTAAAATAAAGAGTGTGTTTCCACATGAAAGAGAGAGGGCTGGTGGTTTCCGCCTATTTGTATGAACGTTCACGACTTCCGTATGAAAAGTTTCGCATCGACTCAAGCGCGGGGACATAATCGGTCCTTTGATTCATAGACTGATTGTGCATTCTATAGCAATCATTTATTTGCTTGAGCAATCTGAATTGCTGCACCATTGAGATAGGTTTGATTTTTATTATGCAATCAAACAAAAAGTCAGTCCTTCTTTTGTTTATGTTTTGTTAATGAGTAAAGTGATCAGCTGGTATCGATAGACAGCTTTTTTTTCGTGCAGCAGCATCAGTGTAATAAAATTTATAACGCAGGCAAAAGGATTTCTCTTCATACCTCGGTCGAAAGTACGTTCCTCTGGCATCGATTGTAAGGCAGAAAGTCTTATATCAGGCAATGATAAAACTACACTCGCATCATCTGTAACACCGGGAGCAAAAACTTACTCGCGCGCAACAATCAGTCATGAGACTCTCGTTGCTGCTGTCAGCCAGAACCATTCCTGCTGTTACTCTCGCTTGTTCATACAACCTCTAAGCTTGCTTTGATTTAATTTCTGTTTTTATGTATTAGCGAATATAATTTGAAAAGTATTATTAACTGAAGATTTATAAAAATAAAAAATCTGCCCACTTCTCGGGAAAATTCTCATAGCGCGCTTCGCGCGCAGCTCGCTTGGCTCGCGAGTTTCAGCGCGCCTAGGGCGCGCGTCTGCCGAATCTCGCGCTTCGCGCTCGGGTATTTGTGTCTCGCATTCGGAATGCTTTTGCTATTGTTCATTTCGATAATTATGCAGATTTGAAAGTGAATTGAATAAATCAATATCTTTAAGATCCCAGTTAACCAATGCAACCTCATATTCTTAATTTATAACGTAATTAGGTATAGATAAAGATTATATTTCTCAAAGCTCTGTTGGCTTCAAGGTACACTTTCTTATCGTGGCACTCACGCTTCGCGCTCGACTTTTGACGGAATTTTTTATATGTAAATTTATCATCTCAGGTGACTTCACAAGAGAAATCGAATGCGCTGTTTATTATACAAAAAACAAGTGTATATAAGACCGATTTAATCCGTTCATTTTTTATTGAATCATCATGTTTACAGATGGACGGACATACAGACAGACAGCTGTACAGTATTAGTTTGATTTTTTATTTTTTCATTGGAATTTTCGTGACAATTCTAAAAGTCGTATTGATGATCTTGTAGGGCTCCCCAGAAGAAACATTTTTTCTCTCTGACTTTCTTTTAATTCTTGTGTTATTTGGGTAAAAATTCTCATTCTCATCTATATTTCTGAATTTTGAAAATGCCACAACTCTGACAATTTTGCTTTTATAAAAAAAATCATGAGGATGAATTGTTTCACTTTTTACCTACTACAAGAAGCTGTACTCACAATTTTTTAGCCTTGGAAAAAAAAGTCCAATAAATTTTTCAAAATGCTTCCCCTCTCTGATTTTTCATCCAAAATAGCTGGTTAACGAACTCGACTTATCTTTTTGGTCCCTCAAAATAGCTACCAGAGCACGAGCGATATGATCACTCTTTTGGAAGTTATCGAGTTCAGAGATTATTTTTCATTATTTTTTGTGCGATCCAAATTGGAATTTTCGATTTTTTGAGAAAATTCGAAAAATTGTATTAATGATCTTGTAGGACTCCCAGGGAGAATATTTTTTCTCTCTGACTTTCTTTTCAATCTTGCGTTATTTGGCTAAAAATTCTCTATTTCTTTTATATTTTTCAATTTTGAAAATGCCACACTCTGACAATTTTGTTTCCATTAAAAGAAATCGATCGGATAAATAGCTCTAATTTTTATGTACTATAAAAAGCCAAACTTTTCTTTTTTGAGTCTCGGAAAAGAAAGTCAAAAATAGTTTTCAAAATTCTCCCCCTCTTTTACTTGTGATCCAAAATAGCTGGTTTACAACTCGACTTGTTTTTTCGGTCCCTCAAAATGGGTACCAACGGACGATCGAATATGATCACTCTTTCGAAAGTTATCGAGTTCACAGATTATTTTTCATTATTTTTTGTGCGATCAAAAC
>WSXT02000006.1:4228450-4240573 GCA_011762715.2 Neuroterus valhalla
AGATTTTTGCAACTGCGCTTCAGTTGGCGTCAGTTATTCGCGTGCATTCGGCCCTGACTGTTTAGGTTTCAGCTCACTCAATCCCGTTCCAAGGCCGTCGATACCCAAGCCCGAAACCGGAATGGGATTGAGTTTGCAGTGTAATATATTTGAGCCGCTGGCGATCAAAAGGAGATACGCTCGAAACGCCGTCGTTCGAGTTGGCCCCTGGGTCATTTTTTTTCAGGGCTGTTTTTAATTTTTTAATAACATATTCCAATAGGACATTTTATTTCGCATATTTTTAGACTTATGAAAAAATGTGATAACTTTATTAGTTTTCGGAATAATCAAGAAAATGTTACTTTTTTCTGCAATTGCAATATACGATTTTTTTTTGTTCAACTCGTCGTTAGTTCTACATTAATAGAGATTTTATGATAAAAATTTCAGAAAATATGCACCCTCATATAACGAAAATAATGGTATTTATAGAATTTCAATTGATTGACACTAAAAATTTATAACCATTTTTATCCTTCTTATTGCGTAAATTAGATATTGAAAGTTTCAAACGCTTCGGGAGTCAAACGAATTTCCAGAAAATTAAAATTAATGGTCACCTAAATTTTTGTTAGGGTTCAAGGAAGTTTTTTGGAAAATATCAGGCTTATGGTTTATATATGGTTTCAATGTCACAATTGATATAAGATCTCCGCACTATCCCGTACGCGTGCTAGCTTGTCCTGCAATATCAACGTCTGTATAAAAGCGGAAGACTGGAAGGTCAAGCCGGCCACCAGAATAATAATGAAGACATAAAAATTTACTTTTTTCAATTATTTTTAATAATAAATTATAAAAATAAAAACTCACATAATATTCATATAATAACTGTGACATCAAAATGTGAAGATTTTTTGCAGGATTTTGAAAAAAGTCTCAAGGGCAAAATCCGCGAACCGATTATTATAAACGATTATAATAAATAAAAAACTTATTTTGAACAATAAATTGTTACCATTTCAAAGTGCTCCTGATAGGAGCGCCATATAATGATAAATACAAAGTTGAAACAAGCGAGATCAAATTCACAGCTAATTTATACTTATTATCTTTTTTAGTTGTTTATCTCCATTTGTGAACATATGTTTCAAAGTTGTGGAATTATTAAAATGAAGGGTTGATTCAAATTGCACCAGAGTTTGAAACGATAAGCGAACGGCGGCCCTGGTTGCATTTGAAACTCTGTTAACTCTCCGAATATTAGCTCGTCGAGCGAGATTAACCCCATTGTGCCCTGTTGAAAATGATGACATCACTATTAAACTCCCGTCGGCTTCCGGAAATTGATTAAACTATCAAATTAGCTCTACTAATATCAACACATCAACGTCGAAACTTCGCATCAAATAATATGAAACTCGGGAAGTCTGATCTATAGACTTTTGATTGGAAAATTAATGTAAATTAATAGAAAATTGAAATATCTCCATTAGTCCAGTATATTTAGATTTTATTATTGCAATTCATTGGGTAAGAAAAATATTTTTTTGACATATTCAGGGTAGGGGAGAGTGGGGAGTTGTGAGCCGGGTTTTGTTTTCGAGGTATATCTCACATAAAAATCGATGGATTGTAAATGTTTCGAATTGAATTTTTAGAGGACAACCAAGCACAACTACTGGACAAAAGAATTCGAAAAAAAATCATCGTAGTCTTTGAAAGATTGCAGATCGGCTAAAAGTAAAAAAATTGGCATTCGTAATTTTGGTGGTGAGTTGTGAGCCATGTAAAAAAATGTCCGAAAACAGCATATTTTTATAATTTATGTTCATCAAAGTAGTGGAAAATTAAATTTAACATAAATTTGATGTAAATAGAAGATTTTAAAAAATTAATCAGATTCGCAATTAACACAGGTGTTCTACCCAGTCGCCATGTTGGCACCCTTCAAATGCACAGCACGGTTGCACATGTTACAATGTATTGCGTTATTTCTATTTAATTTTTTCGGCATTGTGCCCATACAGATGATGCAGAAGTCTTCATCAACTCCCTTCAACTCCCTGCAACTGGTGGCTCATAACTCCCCATATCGGACTTATTTAGAATGGACGCGTCGCTATCGACGCACTGAACAATTATCAAAATTTTCTTTTTTGTGCAGAGAGCCGATGGCCTAGGAATGTTTTGCATAAACTTTCCCCAACGTTGTCTGCAAAACGGGTCACAAAATGACACAAACATAAGTGTCAAAAAAAACTTTCGGTGCGATTCAACAATGAGTGATTCACATGAAGGCCAAGAGCGCCTGCAGATGCGAAGAATGCTCACTAAAAAGTTAGCTTGGTTCGAGAGAAACACTGAACCGTGCATACAACAGACCTAGCAATCACAGCATGGCGGAAATCGAAATGGCTCACAACTCCCTCCTGCTCACAACTCCCCACTCTCCCCCACTATATAGGAAGCCTAAATCTAAATTTCCGACCAAAAATAAAAAGAGGGTTGAAATTTTTTTTAGATCGAATACCTTTTTTTATTTCAGTGCTATCGCAAAACTGTTAAGACAAAAGTTTTAATTCACGCGATCCTCGTCAAGTTATGTTTAAAACTTTTTTTTGTAAGAGCAACTTTTTACTTTCCGTAGCGTCTGAAAGTTGCACGGACCGTCACTCGGTAGTTGGTAGTGCTGGATTGCGAGCGTTGTGCTGTACTAAATTATGTCAAGTTTCGTTGATGGAATGGAGCTCTACATTTGTTCTCTTCCTTTATTTTTTTCAATTAAATATGGTTTTGACTATTTTTTTTGTCTGCATAATTTATATTGCAATTGCCTCTCATTTGTTATTTTATTTTGAATTTTTCTTGTTTTTAAACTCAGCATTAATCATTTTTAATGGCTTTTGAATTATTTAATATTGTTCAATACAATTTTATACGATTATTCATATGATTTCTCTTGTTTGTTGGAAGAATAAATGAGAAATTCTCAAAAATAAAGAATGAGAAAATTTTTACAGGAATTCGATAACAGAACTTATTTACTAAAATTGTGAGATTCATGTTACAAACCTCACAATCTCTTATTTATGAATATGCAATCTGTAATGAAATTTCAAGGTTCTAGACCACTTTGAGTTTTTTTTTTGTTTCACAAATTTACAAAAAATCGTTGCATTTCTTCAACAATTTCACGCTACTGTAAACATGCTACTGATAGTAATAAAATATTGTTCGTATTGTTCAAAATATAATTAAATATTAAACAACATAAGAATATTACATAGGTATTAAACATAAATTTAAAACAAATGGATAAATAAAAAAACCCATGTGAAACGAAAACTTTGAGTCGAGAAATGTTTTTTTTTTCAAGGTAATGTAATAAAATTTGAAAATTTATTGAGCAATAAATTTTTTGCTTCAAAGGTTATCCTTGCTGATGGACTGAACAAAAACTTTGATGATACAACCATTTTTGGTCAAATTATAAATCTTAAGAAAAGAAAGAATTAAAATAACTACGAAAATTTCCCTTGATTTAAAAATCGTAGTTTCCAACTAACGAATTTTGGCTGAAATACATTCATACTGAATGCTGTTAATTTAACTCACTTTTAAAATTATAATAACAAGTCCGTTAAATGAACAATATAAAATAATAATCTCATTCAGTAAAAATTCTTTGTTTGGGAACTAAGATTTTTGGAAGTTGAAGTGCAATTATGGCAGTTTTTTTCATGCTTCATTTTCTCGAAATTCTACGAGTATCATTTGACCACAAAAATATTTAGGCCATAGAAGTTTTTGTTTCAGTTTATCAATAAATATTATATATTATATTATATATCAATTAATAAATTTTCTAATTTTTTTTCCTCGCAGTGAAAAAAAAATTCAAAAATTTTCTACTCAAAAGTTTTCAAATCGCGTGAGTTATTTTATATGTTTTCTTAAGAAAAATTTTGTCTTTAATTGCTAATGTATTATTTTCAAATCCTCCAAAATGTGTTATTATATTCTGAATTTGCAAACAATGCTTCTGCGTCTTATTGAATATTATCAACAGCATATATCTATAGCTGCATAAAATTGTTGGACAAATATAACTCAAAGTTCAGCACCACATAACTTTTTGGAAAAAAATGAAGATAAATATAGTAAAATAAGATGCATGACTCTCGAATTTCGTTGGTACATTATTATGATAAGAAAAATCATTTTCGTAAACTCACGCAATATTGACAACAGTCAAGTTGAAAAAGTATTGACATTTTTCTCATAATAATCAAAGTAATTCAAAAAATGTATTGAGCTATAAAATTTTACTTCGCCGATAGTAAATCCTTACTGATGAACTGGAAAAAAAACTTTTGTAAGTGAACCAACTTTAGTGAAATTATAGAATTTCAAAAAAATAAATCATAAAAATGACTGACAGAATTGCATGTGGATTTCAGAAAATTGAAGTTTTCAAAAATTATTTTTGATGAATGAAGATTAATACAAAATTTTGTTTATTCACCTATCTTGTTATTAAAAAAAATGAAGGACAAAATACTGAGGCAACGTTGAAATTTTTAGGCATGTTTACAGTAGCGTGAAATTGTTGAAGAAATATAACGATTTTTCGTAAACTTGTGAAACAAAAAATCCTCAAACTGATCAAGAACCTTGAAATTTCATTACAGATTGCATATTCATAAATTAAAGATTGTGAGGTTTGTAACATGAATCTCACAATTTTAGTAATAAAGTTTTGTATCGAATTCCTGTAAAAATTTTCTCATTCTCCATTTTTGAGAATTTTTCATTTATTCTTCCAACAAACAAGAGAAATCATATGAATAATCGCATGAAATTATGTTGAACAATAGTAAATAATTGAAATGCCCATAAAAAATAATCAGAGTTAAGTTTAAAAACAAGGAAAATTCAAAATACAAAAATAAATAAAAAATAATTGCAATATAGTTCATGCACACAAAAAAAGTCAGACCTACGGAAAGTAAATAATTGCTCTTAAAAAAAAAGTTTTGAACAAAAATTGAGGAGGATCGTGTGAATTACAACTTTTGTCTTAAAAGTTTTGCGATAGCACCGAAATGAAAAAAGATATTCAATCTAAAAAAATTTCCAACCCTCTTCTTATTTTTATAACCAATTTTTAAGCAACAAATAAGCAAAATACGAGAGAACATCAAATATATCAATTTGTAGAACTCATTCTCCTCATGAAAAATGGTATGAATTGTTTTCTTGATTAAATTAAAAATACGACTGTTATACGCGATACATGAAATTACCCCTTAATTCAAGATGGCGGACAACCTGCAAATGGTTCATGGTCGAAAACTTGGATTTGAGCTTCCTATATGGAACCCTAAAGGTGGCACAAAAAATTTTTCTTACCCAATGAATTTCAATAATACATATAGGAATCCGACCAAATATACTGGACTATATAGAAAAAAAAATAAGTTTAAAGATCATTAAATCACTAACGATAATCCAATCATCAGTGTTCAAAATTTATCTTACGTAAAAATTTACTTGTTCGATGTTTGAAAGAATATGCTTATACTACCTGAGAGACACTTCCGAATTCTCCTGATTGCTTCGTGAACTTCCTAAGAGAAAATTCTGTGAAATAAAAATCCTCTCCTTCGCTCGACTGGGAATCGAACCAATCAGGTCTCTCGATTGCCGGTCGGTTTGCTGGATTGCCTTAAACTTTGCTGTCGATCAACTATTGAAATAAAAATCCTTGATTGATAATTCGAAATATTATGAATTTTCACAATCGAATTTTTATTTTGATTGCTTCAATTTCTCTAATCCGGCATAATTGACTCGGAATTTTCAGACAGTTCATTGGCTCATTTGTTCAGGCAAAGTTTGGTTCAGGTGGTATATGGAAGTATAAAACTAAAAGTCATCAAACTCAACATCATCACTTCTAAAGCATCATATTCCCAAGCCTCCTTTCACATAATAGAAAACTTATAAGAAAACATTAGAAAAAATACTTTCGTTTTTTTTAAATAGATTATTGCTTAAAATTTTTATTCTGTCCGTAAGTAATAAATATTAGTTCAAGTCTATTTACTCTGTATTATAGCCTACTGGACAGAAAAAAATTTTCTTCGCTCCGCAATATAATAAAACCAATATTAATTTCAAATTAATTATTGCGACTGTTATTTCAGAATAAAAATGAACTGACGAGGCCCCTTTATTTGAGAATAAAATTCAAATCATTTTCTTTTCTTGGAAACAGAGACTAATTTCTAGTAGTTTTTATCCTGAAAAGTTTTTCTTTAGTGCAATACGCCTAAAAAACGGAAATGACGATAGCATGGAAATCGGAAACTTCCAATATTTTACAGATATATAAAATATATAATTATATACTACTTATATTTCTTTGTCAACAGTTTCATGGAGGGGTTTTTAAATTCGAAAATTTCCACCCTCATATATTTTCATGACATCTTCAAATGACACATAAATATCTATTGAGAATTAATTTATTCAATTATTCCTTTAACTTCCTGAACTCCCATTTGAATTCGATTTTGTAGCGCCCACTTTTTCAATTTGTATGTCGCTCTGGCGACAATTTCTGAAAGCTCCAAAGTATAGGTTATGTTTCACTGGGTTGTTGTGTTATACGTTTGGAGCACTTTTGTTGACAAACGTTGTGCTTTCCTGTCAGAAGACTACATAAGCATTTGCTTGAATAACACCAAAATACCAAATAAAAATATTTTATTATCGCAGTATCAAATCGACCTAATAAGTCCAAAATGAGCTTAGTAGCTTATGGCAGTAGTGACGAAAGTAGTGACGAAGAGGTTATTTCGAATCATGAATCTGAAGAATCTGAAGAATCTGCTGCAAAAAATAGTAAAAATGTGGGAATCAAACCAGCTCCTAGCAGTGTAGAAGTCGAAGAAGCTCCACAGGTTGAAGAACAACGAATTCCTGAAACTGTAACTCTTAAACCCAGAACTCACATTAGTTTACCAACTCCTAAAACTGACCAAAAACCAAAAATTGTCGATGAAAACAACAGCGTTTCTCCATTAAATTCTCATTCTGAAGAAGTCAAAATTAATTTCAACCTCCTACCACAACCAAAAAAAGTAGATATTATTGAAGATGAGGATGAGTACGTTCCTATAACAAACAAGCCACTAGTATTTGCCAACAGTAATTTGACAAACGAACAACCGTTAGAAAAACAAGTGAAGAAGGAGAAAGTACCTGTGAAAATATCTATACCTCGTCTTTCAGATGTATGTATTGAAAAAGTAAATCATTCTTTCTAACCAATTCACATTATTCATTCAAAGAATCATTTTCAATATTTATATTTGTATAGTTCAAAGATGCTGACGATGAGAAGGAAAAATCTCAGAACCGGACCAAACCATCGCAAGTAAGCTTTTCTTTTGTCATCATTTAGAAATTTGATCATCTTTTTTGAGCATATTCAAATAATTTTTCGGTTACCAAATTAAAAATGTCTCAATTTCAAATTAAATGACCATGATTTTTTTTCTCCTCTGAGAATAAAAAAATAATAAAATAATATTTCACGAATAAAGTACCAGAATTTTCTATTCAAATAATTTATTCTCTTCTAATATTCAGAAAGGAACTGGACTATTTGCTGTTCTCCCTCCGCCAAGGTCAGAAACAATTTCGAAATCCAAACCGATGGTTCCTCGTGTTCTTACAAAGAAGCCCACGGATCCCAAACTGCATCACAAATCTCAACAACAAAACGCCATCGAATCCAAGAAAATAGGAGGAAAAAGTATACACAACAAAAAAGGCCAAAAATCAATTATGGCTTCTAATTACGATTCTAGCTCCGAAGAAGAAGAAACTGACAAAGCACCTGCAATGGATTTCTTTTCTTTAGCTTCGTCCGAAGAAGTTCATGTTCCTGCAATCCCGATAGCAGATATCGTTAATGAAACGTTAAAATATTCGCAATTTACAGATCTGCAAAATATCATTCCAGTAGAAACGTCCTCAAACGAAAGGCAGCAACCTGAAACAGAAATTCCTGACAAAATGTTAGTGAGCAACGTCATGAATTTACCGAAAGAGGAAATAATCAAGAAAAATAAGGCTGAGGTTGGACCCAAATTGCCTGTTCCTGAACAAGATTATAATGTAGATTCGACCGGCAATGTTGTTTTTGACGATAAAGCAATTGAATACCTTTGTGGAAAGAGAGGAGTTAAACGCAGAAATAAGGAATTCGAGGGAGTCGATATTATCGAGATAAATGGCGAGGATATTAAACCAGACGAAAGAGAATGGCTGGTAAAAGCTTTGACGGAAGAGCCAGTTACAAGACCTGTTTCATCGCAAGGAGCTGGTCCAAGTGGTCAGTCTAAAAAGAAACACCAAATCACCTACTTGGCTCATCAAGCCAAAGCCATGGAGGTCGAGCTCAAAAACAAATGGGCTCAAAATAAAATGACTCGACAACAAACACAATCCAAGTATGGATTTTAGGTAATAACAATGTAAAAATACGTGCAAAATACTTTTACTCTTGTCTGTATAATAAAAGTAAGACACAAGGACAATTTTTTCATAGATTCGATAGCATTGTGTTTCATCCTGAAATCACGTTTAAAGTTTAGGAAAGACTCAAGTTCGAGGAAAATAAATATTTTTTTAGTAAAGAGTTTGTGGCTTTTTCAATCCGTTTTGGAATCAAACAGGTTCAAGAATCGGATATTTGAGAAATCGAGCAATGTTTGATTTGCAGCACTTACAATCAAACGAAAGGCGTTTGAAATTGAACAATAATTTTTTATTTGAAGCATTTGAAAATAAATAATGTCACATTGAGTCAAAAATTCAACCAAATTATATACTCCTTTGGCTCCGAATAATATCTACTTTGAAGTATATGGCATAGGAATATATACATACATGGATAACAGAAGCATTAACTGATAATTAATTATTATGTAACGTATAAAACTAGAAAATGTACAGTAAGCAAGTACCTCATCATGAAAGTCTTTCCATAACCATTTGATCAAGTTTTTCCAATTCTTTCTTCTTAATTTCTAACACTGCTTTTGCTTGTAACAAATTCGGAGGCAAATCACCATACTGACTTAAATATCTATTTAATTCAGCCAATTCTGCTAATTTCTCCATGCAAACCGTAGACTTTTTCAATATCATATCTGGATGATTCTCCCCGATTTCCAAATCCTCCAATTGTTTCTCCAACTTAGTGACCTTGTCCTTATAAGTATTTAACTTTGTGAGAATCAGTAGACGTTCAGGCTCTTCTTCTTTGTAGTCCATGTCTAGTTTCTGAATTTTGTCTTCGAGTGAATCAACGGAGTTCTTAACTGAATCAAGTTTCTCTTGCATTCGAGAATACTTTTTGAAAGAAGCCTCGTAATTCATTTTGAATTCTGCTTCGGCACGCGCTTTCTTTTTTGCTTCTATTTCCTTATGTTGCATGTGTATTTCAAGAGCTGTGGGATCCATATCAGTGAGTCCTTCGGCTTTCAAAATATGGCAAACTTTATCCAAACCTTCCCTGATGTCACTGGGAAGAGATTTGGGATCGAGACCAAGTTCTTTTAAAAAAGCAACCATTTCATTTTCATATGCTGTGGCCTCAGCTAGACTTTCATCCATTCCATCTGAGAGTATCTTCAACTTTTCCTGCATTTCTGGTAATACGTCAGACTCTGTTTGCTTTGAATCTATAGACATTGTAGAACTGCTCGTGGAATTCAAAGTCGATTGACGATCTGCCTGAAATAAAAAAAATAATTATATGCTATATGCAAAGTAATCGAAAGTTTATTTCTTTGAGAACGTGACAACTCAAATTTCAGACAAAGTTTTTATCAAAGTATTCAAAAAGCAACAGCTTCAAATTCATGTGATAGCAATGGGGAAATTAGAAATTCAAATTGCACCATTTTTATTTGAAACTCTTATATACCCATTGCATTATATCAGATTGAAAAACTTTCCTTTCAGTATATTCATTTCAGAGTCATTCAACCTAAATAAACTCAGTAATACGGATTCAAAAATGACATATTTTTAATTCGTTAACAATTAAACAAATTTTCAATCATTCGACAGTCTCAAAAGTGCTCTGATTTGGTATTGTTGAATCAGAAATGCAGAATGTTTTAAGGGCTGTATTAAAAAAGATTTAAACTCTATTCAAACAGCTCTTAGATAATTCAAGAAAGTACCAGCATTTAAAATGTTAAGTGATAAGGAAATACTCTTTTTAATGTCACTCCAAAAATAATTGAAAATTAGATTATCGAAAATTTACAAAAACAAAAAAAAAGTAAGACTGACGAAGCTCCTGGCAATATTGGGAAAAGGGCATGAAACTATTGTCAGAATATTCTGAACTTCACACTTTCACTTCACGTTTAAGAATCTAAACATATATTGCTCAATCATTCAAGAATATGATAATTTTCGACTCACATTAATTGTGTTTTGACTGTTATAGACTCAAATTTTCACAATTAAAAGACATGGACTTACCCCTTTCGTGAAGTCCATAGTTACAGTAGTATAATATTCCTTGCTTCTCAAAACGATTCTATCACTGACACCTGCTGACACAACCAATTCTTCAATTTTTTCACTCTGAAATAGAGAACATTTATTCTCCGTGATCTTTGTGTCAAATCGTAGAGGTTATGTTTGGTTTTGTAATGATCATATGCATATATATACATCTGGTTTACATCTTTACACTTTACATGTGACTTACACAATCTCTGCTTACAGTTTCTTCTGCTTCCCGCATTTTCCCTGATTTACAAGCAAGCGCCAATCACCACAGAGATTCAATGGAACCATCTAATCAAACCGCTTCTTCGAAGTAGAGCACACTGCTGCCCTCTCTTACGTATTTCCATTAACTAAAATTCAAAAACATTATGTTTACTTGTTTTTACCAGAAAAAGAAACAAAATAAGCCCCCAAAAAATGGATTGTTTTATAATTTTTTCCGTAACTAATTCATTGCTAGAGCATTCTACAATAAATTACTCTCGCAAAAGTGTACCTCTAAATGAGAATCAATAACGATCGAATTTTTTTTATTTGTGCAGCTGCTGTGACCGTTATCGTCGGTTGCGCGAAACTCGAGTCTCAACGTGTTTCATTATTATAATTTCTCTAGCAGCCATTGTGAGCATATGACGCCGTCAGTGTCGTTTCATATATTGACGTGCGATTGTTTTCTCAGCTATTAGTTTGCAATTAGCACATTAATCAAACTCAGGTTGTTATCTAAACGATCGCCCTTGTACTCGGAGCTTTTACGATCGATTGGAAGTTAGTTCTAGCAAAAAATATCGTGAAATCTTTATTGTTTATATGTGATACACTTCACTCCAAAACCAACTGGACAAGAGTACTCAGTGCTGAATAATTCTTCGACCAATTTATGTCCTGTCGCAAAATGAGTGAAGAACAAATCAAGGATTCGACACAAAATGTCGAGGTAAGAAAAGAGAATGTTAAAATCAATAAGAAGATTGAATAATTAATTTCGTATTGAAGACAATGTCTGATTATTAGGTAAACACCGCGAATAATTCTTGCCACTGTTTTAAAGGAGGTTTCATTTGTTATTCTGATTAGAGGCTATTGTTCTAATTTCATGTCCATCATATCCGCTATATGCGTCAAATTTCAAGTGAGAGGGTGAAGAGTTTTCGATTGACCTTAACCTAAAAATTGTGCCAAGTCAATTAATCACCGGGATGAAAATTACTATAATCTTTCTTAAAATTGTATTCGATTCTAAATTCCAGTTTTTTCCTTGTCAAAAAGGATTATTCTGAAAAATCGTTTTATGAAAACTACTCACATTTCTTTTCAATCGTTTTGCTTCCGTGATATAATTGGCGAAGTTTTCATTTTGAGTAACAATAATGAATACATGCTTGTAAATATAGGAAAAATTATTTTTTACTTTGAAAAATACAAATTTGAAATTATAATTTATCAATTTTCCATAGACCGAATTCATTTCCAGTCGGGCAGGCTGTGTGAGCTCAAGTCGCAGAATCGTTCCAAAATAAAATATGTTGT
>WSXT02000006.1:4313070-4359641 GCA_011762715.2 Neuroterus valhalla
GAAGCGCGAGGTGTAAAAAAACCGAGCGCGTAGCGCGAGGTAAATACATTATCGAGCGCGAAGCGCGAGATCCGAATAACGCGCGCCATAGGCGCGCTCAAACTTGCGAGCGTAGCGAGCCGTGCGCGCAGCGCGCTATGAGAATGTGCCCGCGCAGCGGGCAGATTTTTTGAAATCATTTTGTCTTTTTGGTTTGGAGATCGCGTTGAGACAAAGTCTACGTACTAAGCTACGATTGTCAACAAGGGGAGACAGGAGAATCAGAAGTAGTTCAAAATTGGTAACATAGTTTATGGACGGACCCTTTAGATGCGTAAAAAATTGTACCATAAACACAATCTAACTTTCAGAATAATAATAAAATGAACAAAATAACAAAGAATTGTTCAGTTGCGTAATGTTCTCATCAAATTAATTATATTCAATGTGTCCCAATTGGAGTTAACTTAATTACGCGGTAAGGAAAATTCTTTGTAATAATTTATTCAAAAGCAATTTAAATCCTCAGCAAAATTTATCATAAGCACATATGCTCGAAGTCCATATTTCTGTGCAAATGCTTATTTGAGTAAAGGTAAACTTTCTAAGCATTTTCTCAGAAAGTTTTTTTCAACGAAGGAGTTGTTTTGGGTTTCAATTGTGTACAAAACTACAATTCCTGGCATAATTTGTAGTTTTGTACACGATCGAAACCCGTAACACCTCCTTTCGTTGTATTGGATCATCGTGGAAGCATCGGTTCTATAGGTTTTTTTGTGTTTTTCCTACCTTTAATTTATTTTAGTTCTATAACTCAAGTTTTCAAATCAAATATTCGTATAAATGTTATTTATTCTTGTGGTTAAAAAGGAATCGCTCCGCGTATTTGTCAAATAACTGAAAAGAACCACAAGCCTACATCGACGAACCGACCCAGTGATGGACACTCTCTCCTAAACATTGGAAATTAGGCTGGCCATATAAATAACCGCTCTTTTCTCTTGCTTGTACTAAAATTTTTACAATTTCTGGAAGGTCTTACCTCAGCGAATGGAGCCAAATAATGGAGGGCGGTGATGTGTAATCTGAATTTCCCAGATTTTGTGAATTTGCCGAAACATGTGCCCACACTCACGAGATGATCGGCTCCCATTGTATTTGCAATCGAGAGAATTTTTTCGGAAACATAGTAGACTCGGTCTTTCTTTTCTCGAAAACAGTAAATTCCGTCTGGACGATCGATTAAATCCTTGACTTTGCTGCCAATGCTATGAATTAAATTTAGTTTCATAAGAATAGGCCTTAAAAAAAAAAACAAAGTTAGAGTACAATATTTTTAAAAAATTTAATAACTTTGAACCTCTGAACACTTTGAAAGCTCATGTTTTCCTATAACCTAAAAAACCGCTGCATTAGTGTTTTCTATTTTCCATTCCAGCCAGTCTAGTTATGTGAGAATAGTGCACATAGACTCACATTATACATTTCAACAATCATTCCTGAATCTTTCTACAATAACAATTAGAAACACTTGCCTCTCATACCTTTCAAAAGCTTATTGAATATCTAAACCTAACCTACAAAACCGAACTCATAGAATTGATCCAAATTACTTACTATTTTGTCAGTTTTTCGAAAAGCAACTTCGTTCTTTCTTCCGATAATCTTTTCATTTTGTAGTATACTTTATTTTTCTTGGAAAAATAATAATTTCAAAGTCTTTGAAGTCCTTCAAATCCGCCAAACACTACAAAATTAGGGAGCTTTAAAAAAATGACACAAAACACCACGTGTTCAGTCAAGTAGTGTAAACGTAATTTGTACATATGGCTTGTAACGCTTGTAACTGTGCTTGCTGTTGTGGCTGTTGTGAGTTGTGCATACAGAATAAAACCAAAACAGATGGCTCAGCATTCTAGAAACAGGGACAAAAATAATCATTTTTTCCATGATAACAGTTTAATTGTCTGATGAGCTAAAGAATGAAATAAGAAGATTCGATTTCTTGCATAAAACTTATGGAAATTATATACTATTGAGCTGTTCTTTTCTTTGATCCAGTTTTTTATTGTGGTGAATATATAACCTCAAACAACGATTTTATCAAGAGATGCAGGAAATAAAAAGATTTCTTTACCAAATTTTCATGAGAAAACTTTCTGCGCTTTCTTGTGACTTAAAAGTTTTTGAGGTGAATATATATTAAGTTATTCAAGGAATGCTTGGAATTTTCCTGTTCCCCCTTCAGCGGTTACCAGTGGAAAATCAATGAAAAAGCGAAGGCGCTCAGCGTATCTGCGTAATGTGTACGTATATTCCTTCGCCATTGTCAACATTTATCTGACCTGGAACCGCACCTGTTGAATTTGGAACTCCGAATATTTAAGTAAGTTAATTGGAACTGGAAAATGCAAAAATTTATTTAATATTTTTATGGCTTATGTTCTCAAAAACAGTGAAAGAGGGTTATATTTCTGAAGAACGCTTGTTCTGATTCTAAAACAATCTTGAAATTTCAGTAATCCATATGCGTTCAGTTAAGATTCATAATTATACGTTAATTGAAAATTGAAATTCCATTACTATTGCGAATATGGGTTTGAAATATATTTCTTCGCTATAGAATAGAAAAACTGTCGATTAAAAAAAAAATGTTTGTAACTTTATATTATAATTTACGGTTGAGGTATCCTGATTTTGTCAATCAGAACCAAATTAAATTTTTAAAATAATCAAAATGATGAAAAATTAAAATTGAATGATGCAATTATAAATTCTCTCTTCAGGTTTTGAACATTTATTATTGATTATTTTAAACACAACCACTAGTACTTCCGCTCCAACTAAATAGATTTGTAGTATAATTCTTTTTTTTCTAAAATTTCAATGAGTACTCCTTCCAGATAAGAGACATCTTTATTTATTTTTGGACCTTTGCTTGCAAAAAATCCTATGATTGAAAACTTTCCATATCAATATCAATTGTGTACAGGTACGTTTTTAGTTTTATAATTATTTTCATTATTCTAATCAGATATCAAGTTTCACTATTAATGTCGATATAATTTTTTGTTATTTTCGAATGTCTAGCACAATTTTTATTATTTTATTTCTAATTTTATATTTTTATTTAAGTTAAGAGATATGGCTAAGAATGATAATTCCGAGCAATCTTATCAGAGTCGCCTTGAATGTTGAAGTAGTATTTTGGACAGCATTACGTATTACTTCGTTTTTTAAATTTAGTTTTAATTTATGTACTCACAACAATATGCAAACGTTTAGAATTGAAGTATACAAAACGATAATTCTAATTATTTTCGTTTTTCTTCTATCATTTTTGACCTTTCGACCCGGAACCGGGTTTTATCACATTGTCGCTTCCTAAGCAAACGTTTTCAGCTATCCTTAAACCAACTTTTGTTCTAGACATGGATCAAATAGGAGAACCTGCACAGACCCAAACACTGGAGGGTTTTAATTATTTGGTGGTGTTGACGGAAGCTTTTGGAATGCTGTTGGTCGTACTTATGATAGCATGGAACTTTTCCTACAGAGGTGGTTTCG
Organism: Neuroterus valhalla; assembly: GCA_011762715.2. Taxonomy (NCBI): domain Eukaryota; kingdom Metazoa; phylum Arthropoda; class Insecta; order Hymenoptera; family Cynipidae; genus Neuroterus; species Neuroterus valhalla. The sequence continues at coordinate 4,316,617 of WSXT02000006.1, forward strand.
GTTGGTCTTCAGATCCGAATTTACAATTTAATTGGCATCCTATGTTGATGACTGTCGGGCTTGTCTTTCTATACGCTAATGGTAAACAAATTTATGTTAAAAATCTATTATATAAATTAAATTACTTTTGTAGATACTGTTGTTACTTTTAAATTACTTGTAGTTTTAACATTTCCTTTTATTAAGAATTTCCAACTATTTACAATGTCGTTTTGGACTTTTTGATTACATTTTTTCTGGAACACTCTTCAAATAAAAAATGGATTCTTCTTCTGATTCAGGTATGCTGATCTATAGAACGCAAAGAAACGTACGGAAGAGGCGACTAAAGTTGATTCACGGAGGAATAATGTTATTTGTGATACTCTTGACAATTATTGCTCAGGTGGCTGTTTTTAGTTTCCATAACCAGAAAGGCATACCTAACTTGTATTCCCTTCATAGTTGGGTTGGATTATCGTCAATCATACTTTTCTGCTTTCAAGTAAATTTTTTTCTAAACTGATAATGGAGTAAAAAGATTATTATCATTGTTTATGATATAATTCCATCTTATCGATTATTTACAGTGGCTCGCTGGTAGTATTTCTTTCTTGTATCCAGGAGTTCAAGCAACTCTGCGAACTGCTTACATGCCGATTCACGTTTACTTCGGAACTGCAGGTTTCATTGCTGTCATTGCTTCATGTCTCCTAGGACTCACTGAAAAAATTCTTTTTGTTGACAAGTGAGTTATCCCTCTTCGAAATGTTCTATAATAAATTCTATCAATTATTCCGTAGATCTGAGAAATTGTAGTTTAAAAAAATATTGAGGAACGTAATACTTACCCGAATCCTACTTCACGGACATTTTTTCACAAAATTTACGTCCACACAAATTGAGATATCGAGTTGAGAATTTAGTCAATCAAATAAACGGCACTGTAGAACGTTAGTATAGGTCTTAGTTTCTGAAACTTCAACAAAATGTTATTGTGGAGTCTTCTATTTCTTATTCCGCCCGAGGCAAAGTAAATTCACCACCCCTTTTTATCGCACTTTTTGAATCTAAGAATTTAGCATTATTTCGAATGAAAATTAAAATTTATTTTAATATTGAATAATTCATCATTCCCAGTGCCTTTTTGTAATTTATCATGTTTGTTACTCAATACCCTAATAATTCGTATAGATGTGAGCTGTTGCGAAAAAATGTTGGTAGGTCCAAATTAGGAGAAGTATAGAAGAATAGGAGAAGTATTACATGGCCTTAAAGTACTTCAAATTTGATTTCAAATCAATGGCAATGATTAAAAAACTTGACGGGGAAATGAAGATACATGTTTGATATTGCTAACGAATTTCAAATAAAAAATGTAATTCTTCTATTGCAGAAATGGCTCATATTCAAAGTTTGGTGCTGAAGGTGTTCTAGTAAATATTATGGGATTGCTCTTTGTAATTTTTGGAGGATTGGCAGTGTATTTGTCCACCCAGGATCGCTACAGACGACTCGCCCGCCCAGAAGATGACTCCCTCTTATCAAACAGAGCAAACTGAATGTAACTTAAGTCCAAGATTTCTGAATTATGGACCACAGATCTTAAGATCAAATTAGCATAAAGTATTACTGACTGATCTACATGTATCATAATTTTGAATACCTTTTATTGTAATAATTTTGTATTCAAAATTTTACATCGTTCAAAACTTATCTTTCTTCTCTTTATTCATCATCGATGGTTTAGAACGAAGATTTTGCCTGTATAATATTAATATTAAAGACAGTGGTGTCTGAATGTCAGTGATCAAACATTATATAATCGTAATTTTAACATATATATGAGAGGACTATACCTCTTTATTCATTTAATATCTGATATGTTGAAATATTTTTATTCGAAGATGATTTATTTTAATTTACGAATATCTATAAGTTTTATTTACAGATTAATTATTTCTAGATTGGAGGTTGCAAAGCATGTTTTGTTTTTCAACCTCAAATTTCCTGGATTTGGAATTAATTTTATGTGTTAAGGTGGATGTGATTTTAATGCCAAAACGTTGAATCGATGGTTACTATTTTTTTTTATTTGCAATAAGTTGTTAATTTATGGTGCAAATGTTGTTGAAGATCAATTTTATTTATATTCATGTGTATTTTTCTCTACTTACGAATAAAATACTCTGCACAATTAAGAAACAGCTTGTTTTTCAAAACTTTTGTTCCTTTTACCTACCCTCAAAATAATTTGGGAATATTCTTGAACTCCAAAACATATATTTTTTGGAGTCGGGATCACTCACAAATAACTATTTGCGACAATTCATGAAAGTTAGGCGATAGGAGAACAGTTCAATTGAATCTGTAATATCGCTCAATAGATTTGTTTATTATCAAGGTTTTTAATTTGCTTATTATTTTATCAATAAAGAATTTTATCAGTTCAGAAGAATCTAGAGAATTTCAAGGAATTCGAGTTGATATTAAGTGAATCCAAAGAATACCATAAAATAATAAAGAGAATTTTTGGAATAATCCGTGAGAAATTAAGGAATTGAAATGTATACTCAAAATAGAAGTGCTTATAAAGAGAATTCAAGACAATCAAAATAATTCAGTTGAAGTTGGACTGGAACAAATTCAGAGCCTCCAAAAGAATGACGAAATTTAAAATATTCACAGAATTCGAAATAATCCAGGAGAGTTGAGGGAATTTGATTCAAATGGGCGGAGCTCATGCAAGAAAATGAAGGTGATTTCAAGAAAAATTGAAGAATTCAAGAGCCTCAACAAAGAATTTAGAAATTATAAAAACTTCAAATTAATTTACATGAATCAATGAGAACTAGAAGAACAAAGTTAATTTAGAGCAAATTCAAAAGAATTCAAGGTAATCCAAAGAATTCAAGGTAATCCAAAGAATTCAGTCTAAGTTGGTCTAAAGCGAATTCTAAGACCTAAATAGACTGAACAAAATTTGAAAAATTTAAAGTTTCCTAAATATTTCAAGAGAACTCGAAGAATTCAATTGTAGTGAGTGAAGTGAATTCAAGAAAATTAACGCGATTTTTAGACAAATTTAAGAATTCAAATGAATTTAAAAATATTGCATACATTAAGAAGATTTCAAATTACATATTTCAAATGCATCAATGAGAACTAGAAAAAATGGAGTGGATTGAAAGCAAATTCGAAGGAATCCAAAGAATTTAATAGAATAAACAAAATTTCACATATTTAAAGAATTTGGAATAACCCATGAGATCTAAAGGAAATGAATTCAGATGAGCGAAGCAATTCCAAGAAAACTGAAGGAAAAAAGAAAAATTCAAGAATTCGAAAGAATTTAATAATACAAGAAGGTAAGAAGATTTCAAATCATTTTACATGCATCAATGAGAATTCAAAAAACAACGTGAATTTCAAGCAAATCCGAAAGAATTAAAAGAATTTGATGGAATGATAAAAATGAAAAGAATTCAAGGTAATCCAAAGAATTCAGTCAAAGTCGATCTGAAGCAAATTCGAAGACTTCAATAGAATTAACAAAATTTCCAAAATTCGAAGGTTTCGACTAAATCAAAGAGAACTGGAAGAATTGAATTCAGATGAGCAAAAAAAATTCAATCAAATTAACGTGATTCTAAGAAAAATTGACGAATTCAAATAAATTCAAAAAATTAAAAAAAAAGGGAATTCAAGAGATTGTGAAAAAATTCAATACACTAAATAGATTTTAAATTGTTTTACATGAATCAATGAGAATTCAAAATACGAAGCAGATTTTGAGCGAATTCGGAAGAATTTAAGAGAAAAGAAAAAAATCGAGAGAATTCAAATAATTGAGAGAAATGAATTGAAGTTGAACTAAATGGAATTTTTAGGGAGATAAACGAAATTTCAATTATTCAAAGAATTTGAAATAATCCATAAGAACCGAAGGAATTTAATTCAGATGGGCGGAGCGAATGCAAAAAAAACTGAGATAATTTTAAGAAAAATAATATAAGAATTCAGGAGAATAAAAAAAAATCCTGGCATTAAGAAGATTCGAAATTATTTTGAATGAATCAATAATTGAAAACATTAAGTGATTCTAGAGTAAATCATAAGGAATCGAAAGAATATTTAAAAGACTAAAAAAATCAAGAGGATATAAATAATTCAAGTGAATTTAATATATTTGATTCCATGTGGCCTAGGAGCGAATTCGATAGGATTAACGAAATTAAACCATATTGAAGAGATTTCAAGGGATACAAGAGAATTAACGGAATATGAACAATTCATTGACAGGATTCAAAAAAATAATTGAGAAAATTCTTGGAAATAAAAATGATTTGGAGTGAAATTTGAGGGAATCAAAGAAAATAAACAAATTTAATTAATTTCAACGAACCTAACTCAATCGAGTTTGAAGCAAATTCAAGATTATTTTCGATGATGAAAAAAAGTGTGAAAGAATTCAGAAGAATTGATGTAATTCAGGAGAATAAAAAAAATCAAGGAAATTAAAAAAATTTTGAAGATTTTAAGCGAATTTAAAATAAAATAATGGACTCAGATTGTTGGCGATGGTTAACCTCCGTACTGTTCAATTATTATTGATGATTACTCAAGCATAAATGCGACGTTTACATATGTAAAATTTAGACGATAGGAAAACGGTTTTCATAATGCTGTGATGTAATTTAGATCTGTTTGTCAAGTTTTTGAATTTCGGAGAAATTTTAGAATAACTAAAGCTTGAATTCTAAATTTTCAAACAGAAGTCCCAAATAAAAAAATGATCTCTTTTGAATAAACAATAAAAGAATAGTCGTGATTCTAATCTTGCAGCATTTGAGACTTTGAGAGAAGCCTCCTGATTGGCTCATGCGCTTGTATTTATATGGAGAAGGGAAGAAAAGAAGAACAGCTGATAAATGACAGTGACAGCGTGACAGCCAGTGACAGTCGCCAGATGATAGGAGATTGTTTGTGTCGTGCCGTGCTCCTTCCTCACTTATCTAAAAAAACTATTATTTAATCAATGATTGATCAAACACCTGGGCCACAAGCAAAATATGAATTATTAGCCGACATACAAAAGTAAGTTCAATTTCTAAAATTATTACTTCTCCAAAACCTCTATATATATATACACATACTCCATGAAGTGCGTTTCTATCGATCTCTTATTATGAGTTAATTTAATCTGAAATTTGAAAAATTAAACTCCCAACCTTGATGAAGCAGAACTGGAAGTCATGGATTCTAAAAAACTGAAGAGTTCGAGGACCACTGGAAAAATGTCCAGTAATTCTTTTTACTTCAAGCAGATTGAATTTAATTGACTTGATAAACTTCTTTGTTGTTTACGGATTGTGGAGTCATGAATTTGTTAAGGCTGAAGCTCACTAAATTTTCTTTCTTTGGATTTTAATTTTTCAGAAGATAGTTCATGATTTGTTTGGTTGATTGTAGACCTCGTTGGAGAAAACAAGTCGTTTGTCTCGTCCTAACCTTTATAACGGTTGGGGCGTTATTCATAACTCGTGCTTGGGTCGGAATTTCCACAGCAAGATCAACGAGGGATTTCATTGTGGGAGAAAAAATAGAAAATGCCCAGATTACTGCGTGGTTACAACGGGCTCGGATGTATGCCCAATCGACGAAGGAGAACCAGAATTCGGTCAGGCTCACAGCCTTCGAATCAAGCTATGATTCTTCCGAAAAATCAACAGGGTATAGAATTATAATTATAATCATTTCGTCAGCTTTATAGATCACATATAGATTCTAGATAAGAGATAAATTAATCAGCAACCTTACATCTATATCATTTGCATCAAAAATCTTATCAAACAAATTAGAAAAATAACTTACTTTTATCTCTTTTTTTCAATAATCTTCTTTAGAAATGAGATCACTAAAATATTTTTCAGGAAAATCATTGTCTGCTACTTCTCCATACCACAAAACATGAACACGTCGCAAGGGCTCGTTCCGTCGCACGTTGACCCTCATATTTGTACGCATATTATCGTGGGTTTTGCAAGGGTTTTAAATTGCTCTCTCAACTTGGGCGAGTACTCATGGGTTTATAGACAAATCGTCGATCTTAAAAGCCATGAGCCTAATCTCAAGGTGATGGTCAGTGCTGGCGGAATTAACGAGCTCGATTCTGGATTTCCAGAAATGGCAAAGACACATGCTAATAGGAAAATGTATGTATTCTACCCATTGTATAAAACAAAAAATAAAAAATCTGCTAGTTCAGTAATTTTGTAAATTTTCTCGCATAGTTTCATCAAGTCAGTCCTAAATATCACAAAATCATTCCGTCTGGATGGACTAGATCTGGATTGGGAGTTTCCAGCTTGGCTGGGATCGAATGATAACGAGAAGATTAATTTTGTTCAGCTCCTCCAAGAACTGAGGAGAGAATTCAACAGAAGTGGTCAAAAGTTGCTTCTCACTGCTGCTGTTGCAGCTCCAGAAGCTATTGTTGATCAGAGTTATAACGTTCCAGCAATCGCTGAGTGAGTTGAAAACAAACTGTTAAAGCAAAATTTGATATCTTGAGAAAATAAATACAAAATGATACTTTCTTTTAGGCTTGTGGACTTTGTAAATTTGATGTCATACGATTACCATTCCTACGTCTGGTATTATCCTGTGACAGGTCTGAATTCGCCTCTCTTTCCTCGTTCAACAGAAAATGGATACTTGTCAACTCTAAACGTAAATCATTCCGCAAACTACTGGATTTCAAATGGAATGCCTAAAGAGAAAATAGTCATTGGCATTCCAACCTACGGTCATTCCTACAAATTAGCCAATCCACTGAATCACGATGTACAAGCTCCTGCAAAAGGAGTTGGAACCCTTGGAGAAGATAGTTTTGTTCCATACACCACTGTATGCCAATTTCTGCAGAGTGGTGCTGAGTCAAATTTTCTTAATGATAGTCTCGTACCTTATGCGTACAAGAATGACGAGTGGATTTCCTACGATGACGTTACGAGCGTAATTGAAAAAGTAAGACTAAAAACGTAATTTAAATCTTAATTTGACCGAGGGTCGTATATTCATATAACCTTTTATTTATCGAAAATAGATTAACCGTTTAGAAATGAGCGAAACGCTACTGAATCCTCAATTCTTGAGGATTCTTCTGTATTTGCTTAAACTCTACTTAAATTCCTTTGAACTCTCAAATTCGCTTGAAATCTTCTGAATTCCTTGATTTATTTTCAATTCTCTTAAGCTCCATTAACTATTTCGAATTCTTTTTGAGTCCACTTCAATTCCTTCAATTTTTCTCAGTTTTTGTTACTTTTTTCGAATTCAATACAAATTTCTTCTATTTATTTTTTCTCCCTTCGGATTGTAATGATTCGCTTAAAATCTTTCAATCTCTGAGATTCCTCGAACTGTCTTTATTTTTCTGAATTCTAACAGTTTCTTCTCTTAAATTCAGACCTAAGTCAAAATCTCTTGTATTTAACCCTTCGTTACAAAATGACAGTTTGCTCTTGAAACTATAATTGAATTATCCTTTTTCAGGCAAAGTGGATTGAGTCTAATGATTTTAAAGGTGCTATGATTTTATCTCTAAACTGTGACGACTGGAATGCTACCTGTTCCAAGAATGAAACATTCCCTTTGATCCGAGCCGTCAAGCTTGCTTTCAATCTGAGAGTAGATAACTTAAAATAACTGTGATTCAATTTTCAAAGCAGCTACTTTGGTACAAATATTATTTACATAAGACGTCATAAGCAGTATTATGTTTTCCAGATTGCAATAAATGTAATGCAATTTCTTGAATGTCAGAAGCATTCAAATTTGCATTTGCACATCAACTGCAATATTATTTTTAGATATAAAATACAGTGATTTCAACTATTTATTAAAGAGAGATGAAGAAGGTGTAAAGGTGCAGGACTGGGAACTTGAGAAATAAACTAGGAATTTCTGTTTCCCATAAGTAATTGTTATGTACTTTTGTACGTATATTAAGTCCATCACAGTATTATTTCAGATACATTGAACTCGACGAATAAAATAAAATGTTTCGCCATACACTGAAGGAAATATATACAAGCATTACGAAAAGGAAAGTAATAAAAAATTGTTCCTCAAAATAAGTCAATTTTTTCAATTTCTACACAAAGATCTCATTCGTCGAAAATCCTTTTGAAAATCCACAGGTAAAATATTCCTAAATAATAAAATTTCTTGCGGAAATGAAAAAGATTATTTACACGCAATGCGTCTATCAAATTCTGAAAAACAATTATTTTATACCTTATCTAGTTGATTTCTGTCGATTACGCAAACATTTGGCTTTTCTCTGGATATGAAATTTTTCGTTTCGAGGAAACAGGGATTTTGAGTGAAAAAAATTTTAGTAACACGTGATACTAAAAGTGTCAGGGTATACAAATACAACCAAATAGTGCTGAGGAAATCTGTGAAATGTTCTTCTTATTAACCTTACTAAAGTTCAAGGGACTTGATATAGAAGAGAGAACATTCAAAATGTAAACGACGATTGAAGAAACTAGCGGTATTAGTAAGATAGCGGATAGACCTGGAATCTGTCATTCAAATTCTTTCGGCATCCCTGCGAGAAAGCGACCAGAATAACGAGATTAATCGGAGAGTACAGACTTGTTTTTTCCACATTCCCCATTTCAAAATAATTTTTTTTTCATTTTTATTTTACACAATCATTTTCTCTTTTTGTCAGAGAAACTTCCAAGAATTATTTCTGTACATCCTAAGTTATAACAAATTTTTAAATAATTACGTTATTTTATTAGGAAGGCGCTCTTTGTGTGTTATATTACTTTGTAATTCTACCTCGTAATGCAGCAATTTCTACCGCTATATTCAGTCTATAGGATATTCGGCGAAAGAATCGCAGTTGAAGGTGTTATGTAGAACCAAGAGACTAAAGCTAGAGACGTTTTCGGTGCAGTGCGGGTAGCGATTTCAGGAAAATGTTTATGTATATGAACTTTAGTCTCGATAATTTTAAATTATGGACTATATTCAAATAAATCGCTAGAGCTCATCAAAGATTTCATTATCTAGCCTTAAAAATGAACCCAACTCTTATTTCGGACTGTCTTTGGTCTTCTGAATAAAACTCACGAGCTTCTCTGATTTTGTGATCTTAGATGGTTCTCTTGGGTAAGAATAAAATTTATTTTATCTAAAGAGTACTTGGAAGGAAACTAAATTTTACTAATTAAAATACGAAAGATAGGAATATTTCGATTGGACGATCTTGCATTTGCCGATCCTTCCGCCAGACTGCCCGTTTCAATTCGTTAGAGCAAGGATTCTTAAGGTAAACAATTACGACATCCTTGCCACCAGATTCAAGTTTTATGTAAATGGCCACTGAATTGTAATACAGTCTTTCTCAATTTAAACTGGGTTGCTGATTATTGTCCCACTCAACTTCGATATTCGGCCACTTGGTCTGCAGGCAGGTCAACATGTTGTTGTTCGAAACACACTTGAGATTGCTCTCCAGAAGAACCACCTGACCTTTGTGATAGACTACCTTGTTCTCTGGATTGCTGCGAGATAATCCGTTATAATGGTAGAGAGTAAAGGTGTCCGGACCCGTTGGCTGTTGCTCCGAGAAAAACTCCTCCATGAATGCACTAAAGAGGATTATACCTAGACTCTCCTTATCCAATTTTTGCTTTATAATGTCCACACTGGAAAAAAATATGATTCTTAAAAAAAGTTTAGAAGACTATGTCAATGCATCTTACTCCTTATAGTTAGCGTATGCAGAGTGCCCACTTAAACATTCTTCCCGGTTCCATATTCAACTTCTTAAGTCCGAAACTTGAGAACTAAACAATGTATCAAAGATGAATTTCAAAATGGTGAAATTTAATTCGAAAACCGGATAAGTAACTGAAATAAAAACTTTATTTTTAATTTACGCGCTCGAAATTTCAGGAACATTAATTTTGAACACTCCAAACTTCACCAATTACCAATTTAAATTTGAGACTGTATGATTGAAGCATGGACTTAGGAATTCATCGATTCTAAACGTTTTCAACTCAAAAATGTTAAACTGTTAGGAATTTAAACGTGTATTACGGATTCATGCCATTGTAAATGGTCCAATCTTCAAATACTATTAATTTTCAATCTTCTCAAATAAAAGGGAACAGTTTTCCTAGTATTAAATGAATGATAAACTGTACGTACTATTCCGAATCGTTAACTAAGTTCAGCTCTGCAAGAACGTCTTGAAGCAACGTCGTCTGGATGAAATTATTGCCATCTGGACTATATTTATTAAAAATCCGTTTGGCCATCTCCGCAGGTGTCTCAGGCCTTACAATATCCCTCTCCGGGGAGAATAGTACAGTCAAATGTGTCTCTGACCCCAGTACCCAAACTGGATGTGAGGGCGACTTGAGAAAGGCGCCAACTTCACAGTATTGCAAATGTTCGAGGTAGGCCAGAAATCCCACAGAGTTTTGTTTGTCAATGCCCAACAGTTCTGTAATGAAGAAAAGGGCAAGTCAATTTTTAAAGAGTCGAGATAACAAATGGTTCTGGAAATTTATAATCTCACTGAGTCCACCGACGTCTTGATCATGGTCCCAAACGTGACCAACTGCTCGGCCAGTTAACATCAGATTTATTAGATGCTGACTTCCGTAACCGTAAGTCGAATCGATTAGACACTCTGAAGAATCTAAAACTTCTGCTTGCATTCCAGCGATTCCTTTTGTACACACGACAGAGTAGAGTAGCACAAGGACTCCAAACGACTCCTTCAATAAGCTGATCCTTTCCATGAAAAAGTTTTCGACTTCGCTAATGTTGTCTACTGACAGTATCCTACAAATGAATATTGTCGAAATAAATTTCTTGTTATTAAAAATTAGAATTGACAAAATGGAAAATAGTTACCTCAAGCGTGAATGGAAGTTTTCAGATAGTGAACCTTGTTCTCCACTCGTGCTTGGGGTGCCTTCGGATATTCTTTCCTCGGATTCGGTCGAACTTCCCTCTGTAGCTACAGCGTCAGGCACTTCTCCGTTTACCATATCACAAGACTCGCTTAAAAATATGATAGAATACTTTGGATTTTGTACATCAGCAGCCTGTGCTAAGATTTCCGTCACAGCTTTCACGAGAAGCTGATCACATTTTTCTGCTTTGATGTCCTTCCACTTCGAAATATTGCATTCTTGCAACAACTGCTTTATTATAAATGCTTGCACTGGAGCAATAACGGCACATGGACCTCCCTCACTTTGTACAAGCGCTGTCGGCTCATCTGGGCTGAAAAAGAAACCTAGAACAAATTTTTTCAATAAGCTTTTCCAGTTTCAATTTAATAGGAACAGCTTCTCTATAAGTTTGTTCGTTATCTCAAGAGGCTCGACCAGGCTAGTTTCTCTTTAGATATTCTTTCTAACCATATATTTTGAAATATTTAAAGCTGCCAATGATTCCCAAAATTCCAACAATTCATTATTGCAAAAAAAAAAAAGATTTCTTTTTATAATGCCTTCAGAACGAAAGAATTTGCTACGCTTATATCTCATTTTTTCTCTTCATTTAATTTGCATGCAGTTCATTTCATTTTCACAATTTGTGTAAATATATTCCAATACTATTCGAAATTTCAACCTAAGCCCCTTTCTTTAATTACATAAAAAACATTTGAAAGAATTAAACTAGAAAAATCCTTGAAAAAATGATTTGACATTTGCAGATATGAAAATGTTTTACTCTTCGCATTATGAATGCAGCTTATGAGTATCATAATATACGCTTTGCTTCTTTATACAACTGCAATGATGTAAGCAGGAAAAAAGTCCATCTTATACAAAGCAACTCGTTGCTGGCATGTGCGAATTACAAATTACTTTATGTAATAAAAACATCTTTATAAATACGGCACCACAATTTATCGTTCAGCGATAAAAACGCAGCAATCTCACCTTGTGCCCACCGTCTGAAGACATCTTCCTTGACAGTAGGTCCCCAGAGAATGATCCTGATATTTTCCAAGAGCTCTGCAGTACTCTCTGCCATCATAGACTCGCGGGAAATTTTTTACGGGAGATCAAAACGCACCGTGAAAGTTGGATTTATTTTATAAAGATCATATTTTCACAGTGTGTATTCAGTTATTTGCCAAACTTCATCTGCGGCTGGTTTTTGACGACCAGAACACGAAGATTGATAACCTATTTTGCACCCACGAAATCTGCCAAGTACGCCGCCATTGCGATTCTCTCGTGGCCACGATTTACTCGATAACTAGATCTGCTTCATAGCAATCATAGCCACACCTTACACTTTGACGTGAAATATACCCAAATTTATTCAAAATTTTCTCCAAATGTAATTCGAGCTAGCGGAGCGAAACAAGATCACATCTACGCAGCTTTTCTGAGATAATGTTTATTAATCACGTGATCTTTTGTTTATGTGGGCAGTTTAAGAAGTGTTGCAGGTCATAAATATGAGACAGGTTTTGCGATTGGTCACATTGTGTAAAAGCTTCAACCAGAGAGTATCCAAAGAATATCTCTGCTTTAGCTTTAAAAATCATGCTTCTGTATTTTGAATACTTTTTCAGTGATTAAGTGGTAATTCACGTAATTACCTATGTACTTCATATAACCTTTGATTAATATCTTTGCTTTGATATAACTGTGAATATCTTTGGTCAGTGTGTACAGAGATTAGTGGAGGTCGTGTCGTGTGATTGAATTTGTGGGCTGGTAACAGTGGAAACTTTGCTACCTTCACCGCGGCAAATTCTGAATGTGTAAATTTCCCTTTTGTCACCTTTTCGTTATTGAATTCCGACCACGGTCGTGATTCCGACTTAAAAATGTTCTGCTGGAAATTGTTAATAATTTGGAGAGGTTGTATTATTTATGTTAGAGTTTTAGGGATCTTATATTCGTCAGCCGTAAATCCTAAAGGATTAACGGGAGGACAATTTATGAATTTGGGTTTTCTGGCGATTGAAGGATTCTTACATATAGCAAGGATACTTTCTTGAGAATTTTGGTACATTTATGTTGGGTATTTTCTCTTGACTTTTAGAGTCCTCGTGACACATGTCTGGAATGGGATAATAGATTTTGTACAGAATTTATGTGTTCTGAATTTCTCCTCATTGCTTCTCTTACTTAATTTAAATTTTCTAAATCGAATGAGTCCCAGCATTCTAGTTTTTCTACATTAATTCTGCTATTCCCCTACCATGAAGGATTCGGATTTCATTTCCGTTTAAAGATTTTGCTTCACTCTAATTATTTGATTTCTTGAATACATTGTTGTTTGCGATTCTCAAAATTTCAAAAATTGCGCGATTGTAAGTTTATGAACGCCATCTGCATTTCGCAATCTGAAACAATCCTGCTAGAGTGTCCTAAAGGTCCTAAAGTGTGTGATTCATGGAGGCCGAAAGCTTCGTCGGTCCTTAATGATAATCAACAATTCGCTGTAATAATGCTCTAATTTATACGTAATATTCGGTTTTTTACTCAAATCGACGTTATCATATTATTTAAGAAACGTGTTGCGTGAATACCGAATTACCTTGAGACAGATAAACCTATAAAATTTTTGGAGTGTGTTCAACATCAAAATGGCAGCAAGCGACTCCACGACGGACGAGAGCCTTTATCCCATCGCTGTTTTAATCGACGAATTAAAAAACGAGGATGTGCAGGTACCGAAATTGAACTTATTGGATTTTTCGGAATTTTACGGAGTCGATTTTTCAGGTCACAGCATGCGTAGATTTTTAAAAAATATACCGGTTCTTTGATGTTGATTGAGGTTGTGTGGTCGTGATTAGCCTTATTGTTTGCGGGCACTGTCACACTTATTCAAACGTCATAAAAGTTTTATTGGCGGCGTGTGGCGTGCAGTGTCCTTAAATTAATAATTGATTATGCAAATTGTCGATTTACTCATATTAGAGCTGACGAGGTTGTGTCTATTGAATAAGATTTCAATATAATTTTGTATCTGATTTTATATCGTCGCAGTTACGGTTGAATTCGATCAAGAAACTTTCTACTATCGCTCTTGCATTAGGAGTTGAGCGTACACGCAGTGAGCTCATTCCATTCCTGACAGAAACCATTTATGATGAAGATGAAGTCCTCCTTGCACTCGCCGAACAACTTGGAACTTTTACGCCTCTTATCGGTGGACCCGAATTCGTGTATCACCTATTGGTAAGCATTTATTTTTAATTCTTGTCAGAAATCTAACAATTAACACAAATTGTATTCTGGTTTCTGTGTGAAGCTCGTGCAAATATGAGCAATTACTTATTTTGAAGCAAGAAACTTTTTATAATAGTACTTCTTTTCAATTAAAAAGCCATTTATTTAAACGCAATTTCAAATATGAATGCTTCTAATTTATGGGCATGTACTAGAGTGTCACGTGATAAATTACTTTCATATAGTGTTATATTCTACGGCTTTTGTAATTTGAGAAATGTTAATATTGTGCTGAAATTTTAGGAATTAGTTCCAAATATATGAAGGCACGAATTTCATGAATTTGATTTTAACTATGTACCAAAGCTCTGTTCAGAGTTACATTCCAAATAAGGAATTAATGAAATTGCAGTATTCAAGCCAAATAAAAATTGAAAAACCGTAACGTTTTAAATATTAAATACGGATTACCCAATCAAATAAGGAGTGGCAATTTTTAATTCTGTTCTTTTCTGTTTGATAGTTTTGTGAAATTGAATAAAATGGAGAAATATAATTTATTTTGTGTAGCCTCCATTGGAATCGTTGGCAACAGTGGAAGAAACGGTGGTCAGGGACAAAGCAGTCGAATCTTTACGCAACATAGCGCTCCAGCACAGCCCTGCGGATCTGGAAGAGCATTTTGTGCACCTTGTAGAGCGCTTAGCTTCCGGGGATTGGTTTACGTCGAGGACATCAGCATGTGGATTGTTCAGCGTTTGTTACCCTCGTGTCAATCCATCTATTAAAGGTATTACATTCGACATTTGAGTAGTTGTATGCACGATGTTACAAAAGAAAATCTGTAATTTGTATTTATCATTACAAATTCTTCTTTTCAGCCGAGCTGCGAAATCATTTTCGTAATCTATGTCAAGACGATACCCCCATGGTGAGGCGTTCCGCTGCTTCAAAATTAGGGGAATTCGCAAAGGTCGTCGAGATCGAGTATTTAAAGTCAGATTTGATTCCCATGTTTGTTATTCTTGCCCAAGATGAACAGGTGATTTACCTACTTTCCATATTTTCATTAGAAGAAAATTATTGGTGTAATACTCATTTATGAATATTTATTTATTCAGGATTCAGTCCGTCTTTTGGCTGTCGATGCTTGTGTTAATATAGCCACGCTCCTACAACAAGAGGATGTTGAACAGCTGGTGATGCCAACCCTTCGTCAATGCGCATCTGACCAATCGTGGCGAGTGCGTTATATGGTCGCAGATAAATTCACAGACGTAAGTTGCCATAATAATTGTAAAACATCATAATGATGATACCCTCATAATTATTAATAGAACTTCTTTCGGTGTGTACGTCTAAAATGACCACTCCAAGAGAGATTTTTTCAGCATGGAGGTATTGATTTATTTTGTTATGAACAATTATTTTATGCAATTTTTATCACCTTTCATTTAGCTTCAAAAAGCAGTTGGTCAAGAAATCACGAAAACAGATTTAGTACCTGCATTTCAAGTATTGCTCAAGGATACTGAAGCTGAGGTCAGGGCAGCAGCCGCCGATAAGGTTCGCGATTTCTGCCAAAATTTGGACGTATTTAAACAAGAGTCGATTATCATGACGGACATTTTGCCCTACATCAAAGAACTCGTAGCGGATCCAAACCAGCATGTCAAGTCAGCCTTGGCCAGTGTAATAATGGGCCTCAGTCCCATTCTTGGCAAACATAAGTAAGTAACTTGTAGAAAAAGATCCAAAGCTCCTAAATCATTGAGAAGAGATTCAAAGTATCGTAATAATTTTTATTTATTTTTGCAGTACAATCGAACACCTACTACCTTTATTCCTCTCTCAATTGAAAGACGAATGCCCCGAAGTTCGTCTCAATATTATCAGCCATTTGGATTGCGTTAATGAAGTTATCGGAATTCAGCAACTATCTCAGTCACTTTTACCCGCCATTGTCGAACTCGCAGAAGATTCGAAATGGCGAGTACGACTTGCGATCATCGAGTTAGTTCTTTGACATTCTTGTTGGAGATTTGTTTGATTAATTCGAGTTTATTTCTATATGACCGTTTTATTTTTAGGTACATGCCGCTTTTGGCCGGTCAGCTTGGAGTGGAATTCTTCGACGAAAAGTTGAATTCTCTGTGCATGACTTGGCTTGTAGATCATGTTTATGCAATCAGGGAAGCGGCCACTCTGAACTTGAAGAAACTAGTAGAAAAATTCGGACCTGAGTGGGCACAGAACACGGTAATACCCAAGGTATTAGCCATGTCAAGGGACCAAAATTATCTTCACAGAATGACATGTCTCTTTTGCATCAACGTAAGTTAATTCTTTTCCTACAAAATAAGGAAAATGTTAAAATGTTCTCACTTATTATGTATTCACCGATAGCTAAATTTCTCGTCGAATAAATACATATTATACAAAAATTTCTAACTTATTTCAGGTGCTGGCTGAAGTCTGCGGTCCTGAAATCACAACAAAAGTTATGCTTCCAACAGTCCTAGCGATGGCAAATGACAACGTTGCGAATGTCAGGTTTAATGTAGCCAAGACCCTTCAGCGCATTGGCCCTTACCTAGAACCCAGTGCAGTGCAGGCACAAGTAAAGCCTGTACTAGACAAACTCAACACTGACACTGATGTCGACGTCAAGTATTTTGCTTCGGAAGCAATTGCTGGCATTGCAGGTAATAAATCACATTATAACTGTCATACAACAAATCAATGTTCAAATGCCTTGAAACAATTTGATTTTTCTATGCTTGTTTCGAATTTTGGCATATTTGTTCCAAAATAAAAATGAGGGATTAACTGCTACTCAATTCCGGTGTACAATTGCTTCCGACTTCTTTTAATTTTTGTGAATGTTTCTAAATTCGCTTCTAATTTGCCTGGATTCAATCAGATTTGCTTCAATTATTTAAATGTGCTTTGAATGCATTGATGATGCATTTTGTTCTTTTGAATTCCTTCGAGTCTCGCATTTCTTCATTTCTCTAAGATTCTCTTGAAGAGTTCTTTGCATTTTTTAAATTTCTTCAATTCAAGAATTCAATTGATTCTATTTTATGTTTGGATTCTTTTGCGTTCTTTCAATTTTCTTGAATTCATTCAATTCTCTTGAATTGCTTACTTTTTTATGAATTTGATCATTTTGGATTCCCTCAATGCGATCGAATTTGTTTAATTTCATTTTATTTTTTCAATTTGTCTAAATTCCTCAAATTTATGGGTACATTAAAATTGCTAGTGGTTAACCCCTTGTATAAAAAGATTCCAAGCTTTCTCTAATTTTCTCTGAAAATACCAAGGAATTCATATTTTTAATTAATTCTAATTTTCATATACTAATCTTGTGTGACTTCAGTAATTCGTTCTTCAGTCATGCGATAACAACCTAGTCCCTGCATGCCGCTTGTTCACATATTCCCATCCCCTGCTTATGGTGTTCCGTCTTAACCGTCAAGCATGGTGAACATCATTTTTAAGCCGTATCCTATTTTTACGGGACATTTTATCGCAGAAGATCAGTGCAGATCCTTAAATAATCCAATAAAATTACTGAAATAATTTGAATTTATCAAAATGAATTTCGTTTGAATGACATAAGGCTTTGAGAATTTTTTTCTCTATGCTTTCTTTTTAAATTTGCGTGAAATTTAAGCGACCCCTAAAAATGTGTTACCTCAAGAGCTTTAGTGTTTTTCTGATTATAAGAAACAAGTTGAACAGGTTACCGATTATGTAAATCCAGGCTTTAACCGTTTTTGTGATAGTCAGCTATGATCAATTTTTAAATCTTTCGCCTGATCTTTCTGTAAAAAAAATTCAGTCATAAAAAACAAAAGTATTTGAGACGAGAATGTTAATTCGATGATAAGCATTTTGCACTGATCTTAAGGAATTTCTCTCGCACTTGTAAATATTGTATTTTTTACTGATAATCAATCAGACCTGTATCATACCACACTTCTTTCGTATTATTCTCTGTAGTTTGAAGTATAGATTATAAATATTTTCTACAGAAAAAATGGTAGTTTTTGTAAACATAGTTCAAAATTGTGTAGACGCATAATTTACAGCAAATAAGTTGCATAAACTTATTAGAGGTAAGCAGGATTGTTTCCAACTTGCCTTTGATTCATGGTAGAAATACCTTAGTTTTTTTTATCTTTCTCATAAAGTAGTATACTTTTGAGTGTTTTTATTTTTTACATTTTTTATCAGTTATGAAATCTTGTGTTTCAGCATAATTCAAACAGGACAATCGAGTGCATTTATCGAGTATCGAACAACATGCGACATCAGATTTAATGTTATAAAAAAAAACATACACTGATCACACTATTTCCACTCGCTACACACGGAAAACGTATATTAACTGCACAGGCAGGTCTAAATCAGACGTGAAATTTCGAGATAGCGAATAACGTTGAATAATATTTTTAGTTCTATTGTATTTGTATATCTATAAATGCTGTACTAAGGTCGGTTATTCGATTTAATGATTGGTATCATGTATCTCTCGTACCTACTTAAGTCTTAACGAGTAATACTTAATAAAGAAAATGACTCAGAATCACTGAATCCAATTATTAAGATACATATTGTATTTATCCCTTTTATCCATTTTATTTACGAAAGAATGATGAAGGAAAAAACTCAATATCGCATTAAAGTAGATTCCAATAAAATTTGCAGAATTTAAAGTAATAAAGAACTTGGAAGAATTAAAAGAAGTGTAATTTTTTTCAAGCGGAGTTGAAGCAAATTTGGTATAATTCAAGAAAATCAGGTGATTTCAAGAAATTTGAGTCTACAAGGAATGCGAAAGAATTCAAATAGATTGCAAGCAAATTTACAGAAATGGAAAAAAAAATTGAAGAGAATAAACGGAATGCTGAAGAATGAATTAAATATAAAGTATTCAGAAGAACTAAGAAAATTCAAACCAATCCAGGCAATACAAATAAATTCAAGAAAAATCAGAGAATTTTACAAACTCCATAGAATTAGAGGAATTGAAAAAATTCCAAGGAGCTGAAGAAAATTGAAGGAGTTTAAATAATTCAGAATCATTTGTGCACCCTATCTCACAGTGATTTGTAATATCGAATTGTGATTGACTGGAGTTTTTTAGAGGAGAAATTGAATCGAGAAATCAAAGAAAGAAAGTTGCACCTTTTAATCTTATTGTATTTATTGAAGGACCTCTCTACTGGATTTTTAGTACATTTCGTATTATCACAGCTTATCTATCTTATACACCTTCTTTTGAATATGACACTTATGTATAAGCATTACATAATAATATAATACAATTAACAAATAAGTAATAATAAAGTACCAGACAGTATTTTGAAACCAAATTCACCGGAACGAAATTCGATTTGCATTTGTACTTCAAGGTAATTGAATCAAGATTGAATTGATGAATTTAGTTTGAGCAGAAAGAGTCGAAATTGACTCGAGCTGACCGCGAAGCGTGCTAATCTTAGATTCAAATCCTACGATCATATACTCATTAGAATCTATAGAGGAAAACGCTCAGAACAGTTCGAAACTACTTATTATTATTACAACTATTTATCTTACGAATTATAATTAACACACTTATTCTCTTTTGCTACTGATAACTGAAACTCAACTTTCCAACTCATCTTCCACTTCCCTTATTAGGTGAGAAAAAATCGATTGCACCTCTATCGGAATTCAATAAAAAAGTCACGACTAAATACAAAAATTCTACTACTACTACTATTACTTTGACCTTTTATGTAAAAACTTAAGCGCCTTCGATCAGCTTAGGTAGAAAATACATAACGTATTTATAGTTAATAATATCTTTACATGGTATAAAGTTATGTTTATGGTCTAGGAGTATTATGAAAGTTAGAAAGCATATGTCAGAATCAAAACAAGTCAAGTTTTGATCCCACTTTTAATGTCGCACTTCAACACCTGTGCAAACAGTCAAGCGAAATTTATTGAATTCTTGCAGAGGAATTTGTCTTGTCAAATCGAAAAAGTCAAGCAATTGAGTTCGAGAGCTTTCCCCTGAATAATAAAATACATACGATTTTAAAATTACCTTTAAAATCGAGCTTTAACTGATCTTCCAAGTTAAAATAATCAGTCTATGCGTGCCTGAAATGCAACACTAGAAGTTCGGTTGCAATTAGGGGGAAAACTAGTCCGGTTACCAATTGAAAAAAAGTTTAACGACGAAGAATTGGTAACAAAAACTTTAAAAGCTAGATGACTATGTCTAGTACGGTCTCAACTAACAAATCAACTAAGGAATTCATCGGCCTTATGGATCCTAACATTAATTCCTCTCTTCTTGTCATAAGTCAAGGGCTTTTAATTAATTATACTTATACTTTGGCTGGATCTATTAGGATTATTCATTAACAAGTTACATGCCACACAGTCTGCCGACATTTTCACAAATCAGAACCTCTTTCTACCCGACTTTGAGTAATTGGAAAGGATTAACTTCTAAATTCGAATCTCCTAATTCAGAAGAAACGTATTGCTATATTATAGTTATCGAAGGGGAACTTAATCGTACAAAAATAAGAGACTATGTGCCTTTGAGAAGGCAAATCCGTATCACTACGTTTCTTGAAGCCGTTTTTGATTCAAGGAACGAATTCCTTTCAATTAGTTGTAGTTCTTCTGAATTTAGAATCCTCCCTTTCGTTAGGGGTTTTTCTTTTAGAATCCTTTCTTCCGTTTCGAATCCTTCCTCCTTCCAGTTTTCGAAAAGAGTGTCTTCGTTTATTGTAAATGATTGAAATGACAGTCCAAAGCCTGTATCTTTTTATCATATCCAGCGACTATTATAGTTTCATACTGTTGTCAAAACCGCTTCTGAGTGATTTCGATTTTCTCACGTCTTTTCGCCTCAACCCTTGGAACAGGGTCAATTTTTCTCTAAAAACGTCCTGCGTTTGAGACTAGTTTCAAAATTATATCGCGGCGACTTCTGATTTTGCCAAGTCTACAGAAACTGCGTGGCTGATTATAGAGACTTGGCCGCTGTTTGACGAAGTGGGATCTGCATTTACGATATTCAGAGATGAAATCTTGGCACGTTCGTATGCAACTACCGTGTTGAGACTTAAAAATCTGTAAAAAAAGAAAAAAATAGTTCTTAAATGGAGGCCAACGTAAAGTAAAGAAGTTAACTAATTTTAAAATTTCCTTTTTAAATTTAGGCTTATTGAATTTTCTAGGTGTCTGTAGATGCCGATTCAACAAAAAACCCAAATCATTATTTATATTCATGCTACCTACTTTTCTCCATTTACACATGACAAAATCATATTTTCTCAATATCAAACAAAATTAGTGACTTTACTTTCAAGAAATCGAATTTTCATCAAAAATTTGATTTTTATTTAATTATTATTAAAACAAATCGATGCATTATTGAAATTATTATTATTATATTGTTTATAATTATTTTGTCATTAAATTAGACAAAATTAATTTTCAACTACGACCAAACTAAATGACAACAATGGTCATATTTGGAAAAAATTTTTATGAACAAATACACTTTTTTTACATTCTTGAACGCAGACATTTTTTGTTTTTCTGCGGTATAATTTCTTTCCAACTCAGGCATAAAAGCTTGACGCAAAGATTGTCATTCCAGAATGATTTTTATTGTTAAAAAACAAGTGTTTTGAACAAATTCACTTATTTTGCATTTTCTAACACGAATAATGTTGTTCTTTTCATCAGAATCATGTCGTCTCATCTGATTAATGATCATATATTGATACTATAAATTGACCATTTGCCATTCAACAACAATTGTCATTGTTATGAGAAATTACTGTGCACAAATGTATCCGTTTTGCATTTTCCGTCAAATAATTTGTTTTTACCTTAAGAAGAATACCTTGACAGAATAGATTCACATTTAAGAAAAATAACAAACAAATTCACTTCTTTTGTCTTTTTTTGGGGGAGTCTTCTTATTGGTGAAATAAAGTCAATTGTTTTTGAATATTGACTATCAATCTATAGTGTCAAATTATTCTTTCTGAAGTAAAAAGAAATCATTTTAAAGAAAACAAAATTTCTCCAATGTTCAGAAATCCCGAAGAAGTGAAATTCTCCAAAAAGATTGTTTATAATAATGATCATTGTTGTTGCCTAGTTTATCAATTGTTATCAATTATGATTTTACAACATAATTTAACGACAAAACCAGTATAAATAATGGATTCAAACACCAAAAATTTAGCAGATAGTAAATTCAGTAATTCTATGTATTTCATAAGAAAAATCAATAAATAGTGCAAAGTAATATACAAAATTATCGGGGTTTAAAATGAGAATTTTGGAATTTCCTGATTTCGCCTGGCATAAAAACAATTTTACACCTAGGGAATCCATAATCTTAATGCAAAAAATGTTTGCTCCTACATTCATCTTAAAGACTTTATTATCGAAAATTCTCCGACTCTTTCAGGTTTTTACGGTCACTTCCCAACTTTCCAAAATCCTCTGCCTAGTAGCAACCCTGAATTTTCTTGGAATTCTCGAGTCAAATAAGAGATTATCGGACTTCCTGAAAAATTGGTCTCAACAGACCTCTTAAAATCCGAATGAGCTTTAATTGAAAATGAGAGGATAAATAGAATCGGTCAAGAGATACGAAGTCTGAAACTTTTTAAACCGTAAATATCACATTTTCCTCTTTGTGCGTTAGTTTTAATATTTCATGTCTATGCAGGAATGCATTTGAATACAAAAGTACTACAGACCATTAACGCAGTGTAGAGTTCAAAAGTTCAATAGAAAACGAAAGGTAATGCAGTCAAAATTCAACCTTGAAAGAATAATGACAGTCGGTGAATAAATCAAGTAGCTGCGCGGTGAATTCTTACTCGCGCAGAATCACGGAAGTTAACTGATTCCAAGCGCGGCCAGCGCTTGGATGGGTATCCGTTCATGAGATACGCCTGGGTCGTGTTTTCACAGCGTTTAACCAAACATATTGTCGAGCGGAACGTTTGACGTTGAGGAATTTTTTGTACTCTCAATCTCAAGAGTCGGAAAACCGGCTGTACATGGGAGCAGGTTTTCTGCAGTTTTCCTCTTCCCTGACCAACTGCTCAGGCAAACGTGGGTACTTCAAATAAAGTCAGATGCAGCCGAGGGCTTTCAATGGGCGTGACGGTACGATAGATTTCATAAAATAGTAATAACTTCCAGAATCGGTAAAAAGATTTGAATCTTTTGAATATAACTATACATTTTTAATTTACATGGACTGACTCACCTTATGCAAACATATATTATCACCAAAGTGGTCCCAGCCGAGAGCATTCTTATGATTGGACTCTCAACTAGCTGAATGAGAACCCATGCAGCTGCGGCAGATCCGCACATTATTGTAACGATAGAAAAAGTTTGGAGCCAATGGCGAGGGGTCAAACTGTGTTGCCAGTCTAATCTGCTAGCGTGTTCCACGTTATACTTCGTTCCACATACCTTGCAGGTCAGGCTGTCTGCGTTCATGGAACTCTGAAATCAATGAAAAAAAATTATTTAGCTTTTCAAAATATTAATCTAAAAACACAGAGAACAAAAATTCGTTAGTGACTGAAAAAATCCACGTCATTTCATTTTGAAAAAACTGCTATCCTGCATTTGCACTTGCGGTGAAAAAAGGGAGAAACTTGTCAGAAAACAGTTATCATTTTATTCCAATTTTGTAATAAATTTCTGAGGTTAATTTATTAGATTCGCGATGAGGAAAGAAAAACTTCATAGTAAATAAAACTAACTTCGAAGAAGTTAAAAGACAGTCATAAACAATGGTTATGAGGCTCGGATAAGCAAGGATAATGAAAACTGGATGCACTATATAGTCTATATATACTATATAGACAACAGCAATATAGACTTAATAGTCAACATTTAATTCCCCTTATGAACCCAAATTGATTTTGCACTTTTCTAACACATATCTTTTCTGCTTTCAAATAATCTGCTATGTCGTCAAACTCTAGCCACCTCCCTAAATAGTCGCCTAACCTCCCTCACTATCGGGTTAACCAACCGAAATGTCCGTCTATCTTAACGAAAAAATATGTTAATTTTGAATTCAAATCGGGGATTCACACGCGCGGGGGGGGCGGGCTACCTAGCACATAATAAAATCACAATTACAATTTCATAATATATAAGTTCACTGGAATTCAGAATCGCTCAAGATAGTTAAGCTTAATAAACAAAATCACAATTAGATTACCTCAACAAGCCACCGACGGAGGCAATCGTGATGCACAGCACTCACGTCTCCTCTGCATTGGCAAGGTTGTATAAATGGGCCAGCATCTTGCCTATCACTATCATAGCAAATCCAGCAATCTTTGCTGCTACTAGAAACACTATCTCTCAGGAGTTCAGACTCGGAAGTAATACTTTTATCCTGTAGTTCGATTTCTTTCACAATTCTTCCTTGATCAAGATCCAACTTCTTCAGGATTCTCTTCGGATTCAAAATCCATAATCGTTCTGGACTGGTACAATTCCACAAAACACAGGGAAACCAAAGAGCGACGCCCAGTTCAATGACTCTGAAGACGACGTCGTGCCAGTTTCTGCTGTACACAGGAACCCTAGAAGAAAGAAGAAGAATATCTAATATTGCAGTTCGGTCACCTTTTCCAAACGACATTCCCAGTCATTTTCCAGGCTCAAAACATTTTTGGTAGCCATTGAAACTTACTTTGTCTTCCAAATATCGCTGAGAGTTTCACTGAATAGAAATCCGCCAACTATGAAGAGCATGAAAGCTTGAGAAAGCAATCCTAATCTTGATTGATGTAGCTGAGAAGTGTTGACGAGTTTTTGCATGTTTAGGGTCTCAGTTGTAGTTGGAACCGGTTCGAATAATTTGGCTGTTACGACTTCTTCTTCTTGTTCATTCGTCCCTTCCGGAATGCGATTTTGTGTCGCTATAGACGTCACATGATCTTCGCATAAAAATCCTCCTCGAACCTATGAAGAATATTGATGTGATTTGTATAAAAAACATCAATTAATGGATATATAACACGTTTATTATATTGATTTTGATATCTTGATGGCTGACCTTGAAAAATACTTCTACTCCATATATCAGAAAGAAGATAACAACTATGAAGAGAAGAACAGCGTAACAGCCATTAAAAATGTGCGTGTAGAAACTCTGTAAACAAAGTTAAAATAAAAAAATGTCGAAAAGATTAACTTCCAAGGGATACATAAATTCAAAACCGGATGAATAAGAAAGGTGAATTTCAGAATGCTTACTTGATCGACTTCAGTGTTCATTTGAACAATCACAAATTCAGCAACCAGTAATGAATATGTAATAAGGTTGAAGACGACAAAGCCCAGGAATGACTTCGAAAGAAACTGAGGCCTGTCGTATCGAATGTCTCGAAGGTGAAAGACTTCTGCCCAGAAGCAGACGATTAAGGATGAACCACTCAAAAGAAGAGGATAGTAGGCAGATAACAAACTTCTTGACCATCCTTCTTGAAATGCAGTCTGAAATAAATATAAGAGTGTAAGAAAGCTTCACCTGAAATTTTGAAATAAGGATACTTATCCTATAATATAGGGGACTGTAAGACTGGATTTTGTAAAAGTACTTACTGGAGATGTAAAGTATGCACCACGAATGATTGAGGCGAGAAAGACAACAAAGTATAAAACTTTTTGTGTCGTCACTCGGCATGCTCGAAGAAAAGAGGGGGCTTTCATTCTTTGCCATTCTGCAACTATGCACATTACCAATTGTATGAGACATACAAATGCAAGGATGAAAAACATAGATGCAAATGCGATGTAGTAGCTGAAGTTCGGAACGTGGCACTCAGATCCATCGAACTGAATCTGTGGAACATTACAATTTTTCAGGATTAGTAATATATTGTTGTATTGTTGTTTTGTACAGTCTTCAACCTGAGATTACAAATTTTCTATGAGGATAAAAAGTAGTTAACATTTTTTCTCATATTGATTTAAGTTAAGATCTGTCTGAGTTAATAATAAAAATATAATAAAAATGAAGAATATTTAGAGCTTGAATTAAGTAGGATTTTTTTTGTCACCATTCAAAAACATATTTTCATAACTTTTCAATTAAATTTTAAACCACATATTGAGAGCTCTATTTCAACAGAGATCTCTGATTTCAATAAAAAGTTAGAGACTTTAGGATGAAGAAGAATATCATTAAGAAAAAATAATAACATTCCAGGAAATTACTCAAACTCCTAATTTAAATTGTTAAAAAAAAAAATAATCATCTTCGAAAATGTGAAACATTCAGATTAATATAATTTCTAGTTCCCAAAATCCAGTTGAATGTCCTTGAAATACCATTTTATTCTAATGATGATTTAAGATTCTAATCAGCCTTCAAAGAAGTTTTCATATCGAAAATTTCATTATCCCCAATACTGTGTACAGGTTCCTATTTTAATATTTCCAGCTTGAAGTATTCCTGCCACTTATAGTTGAAATATCCTTTTCTATAATTTCTAAACTTGTGAACTTCAACAACTATTTTTAAATTAGATTAGACAAACTCGAAGTTCACATTCATTTACAACTTGTGTTCCCTCAATTTTTAAATTCGTTTCATTCAAAGATTTTCAAATTTTCACACATTTCAATTATGATATTTTCATGAATTTAAATGCTGGCCAAATCGAGAAATGTTTTGTTCCAGTATTCAATTTGAACTTTATTACATTCTAAACTTTGGAGGGACTTTCAATTCGAACTGTTTACAAAACTTCAAACTTCAAACTCTAGCATTCTTTTCATTATTATTATTCTGATTCAAACTTGTGTAAACTAATGGTTATAACCGTTTTATTAGTTAAACTAATCACAGCAATTAGATTCCAATAAACTTTTCATGCACATCAGATTATCGTCAAAAAACACGACAGTTATGAAAACAAATAATGAATAACATAGAAATAAATAAGTAATAATTTTTAACACTTGAAACTTAAAATTACTTTAAGACTGTATAACTGAACAGGGGCGCACAGAAGCTGAAGGGGGCCCGGGGCAGAATACTGTAATATTGTGGGGCCCTTATTTTCGCAAATTCGCATATTAATGGATTAATGACTTCAGCGGGGCCCCCTTGGGCGGGGGGCCCGGGGCACATCGACCCACTTGCCCCTCCCTCTGTGCGCCTCTGTAACTGAAATATAACTTTTTTTTAAAAGTAATTAGATATAAAAATACTTGATTTAGAACGTATTCCACTTTCAGATTTTTAACTACTATGATTTTTGATCAAGGAGAGTGCTCCGAAACCTGAAGGATTCAACCAACTATAAAAATTTTTTCATTGTAAACCCTATTAATATAAATTTGGCTGAGTGAAGCTCCAAAAATTATTCAACCTTTCTTGCCCCCATTTAGAATGGTACAGTTTCTTAAGTGTTGGATTCAAAATTTAAAAGTTGCAGTGTGAATGTGCTTGAAGTTCTGAATGTTCAAATGAACGACATCCTTTGCCGACAGCTTTGTAAACTAGAAACAGTGCTAAAATATTAATTTAGTTTTATTGCAAAAACAATGTTACAAAAGGAACTCATAATGAATTACTTAAAATTGTGGTTGGGACAATATTTTTAGGTAAAATAAAATTTGGAAAAAGTATTTCGTTTATTTGATTCTTCAGAACTTCAAGAACATGCGATGTGATTGAATTTGAAATTAATTAGTGAACTAGTGAGCAAAATGGAAAGAAGTCAATTAGTCGCATTTTTCTTCAGAAAGTTGCAAAAAATAGGATAAATTTTCTGATAAAAAAAGTCTATGCGACCGAAACCTCAATATATAATTATTATAGATAATTAATAGATAAGAATAAATATTACCTCGCAAAGGCAAGTACCGTTATGGCATTCCCCGTGGCCGGAACAATTTTCAATGCCACAGCTTTTGTTCCATGCCATCATTCCGAGTTTCATCAGCAACGTGAGTGGATTTTGAGTGCTTAAAGCAATCATTTGATCCATGGTCACTGCGTCTGATGTGAACTGCAAAATCGCAGCCCTGAAATCAATAATTTGAAATTTACACATTTTATACTTTGAAAAAGTATGTACTTCAAATATTTATACTTTAAATAATTTGTTAATCATTGTATAATATAATTAATAATATTTTAATAATTTAATGTAATGCAATAAGCAATTATTATTAAATTTACGAAATAATAAATTTCAATATCTTGAATTTAAAATAAGATTCCAACTGAATATGAAGACTCGAATTTGATGGAATTTCAGACAAGCTGAAGGAAAACCGAAAGGAAAAAAAAGTCAATTGTTATTCCAAAGTGAATATTATTGAAGAATTTGCGATGCAATAAAGCTTAGTCGACAAATGCGTCTGGAAAATTTCATTTCCCAAAGAAGTATCTGCTCATCATTTTCTACCTGCAGTAGATGTATTTTCGATTTTGCTATTTTCTATTTGAAAATGAACCACGGCGGTTCCCACAGAAAAATAAATTTTTATCGAGAACGGCAGATCACAAAGCAAAATGATACAGAATAAAAAAGACACGACTCATTCAAATGAGTATTTTTCTTATATTTTTGACTTTAATTATGCATATTTACGGAGATATGCGAACAAACTGTTATAAGGAAGCATTAATCATCTGTTTCACTAAGATGTCTCTTATAAACACTTTAATTATATTCAGGTTCTTAAAAAACAATTCACATAAACATGCATAAGAACTATTTCTAGGAAACGTGTATGTATAAATTAATCTGTTTGCATAAAAATTATTTTGATGAGGTGATCAACCGACGGCTAGTGGTAATACTGCACTCGTCGGGATCTCGCATGTCAAGCATGAACGGGCGCGGTTAGCGCCCGGGTGGGTGACTGTTCAGG
The DNA here is from genome assembly GCA_011762715.2 of Neuroterus valhalla. Lineage (NCBI taxonomy): Eukaryota > Metazoa > Arthropoda > Insecta > Hymenoptera > Cynipidae > Neuroterus > Neuroterus valhalla. The sequence continues at coordinate 4,345,824 of WSXT02000006.1, forward strand.
TTTCTCGCTCAATCGCGTTTTTACTACGCTTGACTTCTGTCAAACGGGAGATTTGACGCCGAGGATGGGTGTGGACACGCGATGCTATCAAATGTTTACGTCCATACATCATGTTTGAAATCGGCTGCACCCGCGAGTTTCGGTTTTCTGCAGTTTTCCACTCCCCTGACCAAATGTTCAGGCGAATCCTAGCGTTTCAAATAAAAATCGGTCTGCAGACGGCAGGGGTTTTTAAGGGATTAAAAATCCCACAGGATTGAGTACGTCAGGCATTGCTTGGAGGTTCATTATGAGAGTTGGGGTATTTGGATATTCCGGGAAGATTTGAGATGAAGGGTTGAAATGTCTGACGATCCCCTGTTGGCGAAGAAAATATAGGTATGTATGTGAAAACCCGAAAAGTGTATGCATGGAGTAATAATCTAATCTAATCTATTACAGGTGTTCAACACTTTTTTTAGAAAAGTTTTCTTGACATACCTCCCCAAGTATACATAATTAAAGAGAATCTCACGGTAAAAATACTCATTTCACTGCATTTTCAATTCAAACAGAAAGAACAAAATCAAAAGTGTAAGTTGAGAGTTTTAACACGGTTTCTTATTGTTTAATAAACTACCGAAAATAAATTAATACACAAAAAGTGTAAAAACTCGAACCAATATTTTAAAAAATGGATTGTACCTTAAAGTGTGAAATTGAAGTGTATGGAAAATCATTCGCTTTTTCCTTCTTTCAAGATCACAGAGAACAAATTGCTCATTCTCACGCAAAGTATAGAAGGGACAGATGTTATATGAATGATTGTGTAGCGTTGTGTTACGCAGAATACTTTTAATTGAAGTTAATAGAAATGTGCAACAGCAGCGAGAACTAATAAATTTCAGTAAGCAATCCTCCGCCATCCTGCTGACTTTTAAAAACTTTTATTCGTTAACTTCTCAAACAAAAAGTGTCTCACTTTTTACTAATTGATATTTATTGAGTTAATATTATATTAAAAGACATCTTAGTTGGTTAGTTCCCACACTTATCTGTTTTTAACTTATCTCCAAGTAATAATAGTTTTTAATATTTTCAGTTCCAAATTCACGGTTTGTTAAAAATTAGAGCAAACGATTAACTGAATGTTTATTTTACCAAGCTTTGAAATAACTCAACGAAAATTTGAAAATGTTGATTGTCTCGAGAAAAATTAATATTTGTACACAATACTAAAATTTGTTTTTTGTTTTGTTTTTGCAATTACTGTTTTTTAGATGTTCATAATGTCTTTCCCTCTAGCTTGAATTTGGAATTGAAAAAAATTCATTTGGTAATATAGCAAACATGAAATTTCTAATGTTACTCAAATCAGTCATGAAAAACTACAAAAATATTGTTATCCAACGCGGAGTTCAAAGCTTCATTTACGCGACTTATTAATAATTACTTTTTAACTGTTTTCAGCGTTTTTATCCAAGTTTATTGTGACACAGAATATTCACATATATTTATTGTTTACACTGTATAGTGTTCAACTTTGACAAGTTCATCATTTTTCATGAGATAACCACGATTGTATTCGATCGCCCCGATACATTTTACGAAATATTATCTTACGAGATGTGAACAATTATTCTACTTTATCTGGAATAAATTTTAGAAAAACTTTTGTTCTGTCGTACACTAATTGGTAAATTTAGTCTGCCACGTGCTACCCCCCACCACGAGGGTCTAAATATAAGCATATTCGGGTTTACAGTTCTTGCCTCACGCAGACTGACAGTTATCCCGCCGTGATGCTTATTTTATTACACAAGATTTTTTGCAGTCTTTTTCCTATGCACCCTCATTCCTGGAAATATTCTTGCAATAATTATGTGCAAACATTTGGTTCTACGTTGTTAAATGATATTATAGCGGGTATCTTTTGAAAGACATCGTTTTTATTTGACCCAAATTATTGACCCAATTACCTCTCGTAATTTCCTGGTTTTTCCAGATTATAAATATAAAACTGTCTTGATTTCAGGTCATGAAGAAGTGATTGATAAATTTTCATATCCATGCCGGGAGTAATATCTATGGTTTAGTAATAAAATGCATATCATTAAAAAATGTGACACAAAAAATACATGATAATACAAAAACCATTTTTTTCTAGAAAATCATAGAATAGAATTTGTTATCTTCATCCTATCTGTACATTTTCGAAATAAAACAGAATGAATGAGAAAGTAAAAAAGTGAGAAGACCGCCATTGTTTTTGTTTCTCCTAAAAAGCAAAAAAATGAATCTTATTATTCATAAGAAACAACATAAACAAGATTTGTTCAGAACAAAAAATCTGTAAATCATATCCATGCTATAAATATCGACATTAATTTTTCAGGTAGATGAAGCGCGACCTGAATTTACGAGGTTATCAAATTGATAATATTTTTATGATTGAGAGATTCTGTCAGCATACTGTCAATAACGGAGGGATTCAATACATATGGTCGAGCAGATGAGTTACGAAGTTTTTTTACTTAAAGATGTGTCTGAAATTCACTGCAATTAACAGAAATTTGATATAAAATGTTTGTTTTGATGTTCTGGAAAGACAACATTGGTTATGGTAGACTGACTGCCAAGTGCAATTTGAGTGCGCACGTACCAACGAATGGAAGCCCAGTGACCACTTTGTTCACATTCGTCAGCTGTCTTCCGAAATCTTGATTCCTGATTTCAGCACTGGTTGTCACTGATCACTCGTCACTTAATGTCGGTTTTGTAGAAAAATTGAAACTTCAACTTTTATGCTCCGCAAAAGCAACCAAACGTCACTAGTGAAAATTAAGAAAAATCTCACTTCTTCGTCCTACCATTGACGTTCGCGATCGCGTCGACTCAACTACGGCCAAACACAGAAACACTCCCCGACACACTGACGACTCTGGCTTACAAACATGTTCATGAAAATGGGCGCAATGGGAAGATCGCAGGAAAGCATATATGAACTTCCCAGTGCCGGAATTACCGAGTGGCAAAATGGACATTGCCGTCACCGCCACCAAAGATATTATAATATCTTTGCCGCCACCCAGCAGAAAGGTCGCCGGGCTCACCCATCAGAAAAGCTCTAGGTCCAAATTGTGTAGCTAGTTTAAATGTAAAATTGACGAGCGGGCCTTTTCCTTAAATCCGCCACTGGTACTAAAGAATATCTTTGCTAGTACTTCCACCTCCAGGAACCCCTGTAATCTTTTTGCTGTTACTTAATTTCAGATGATCATAATTTTAGATCGAATTTATACTCTTAAGATTTTGTCGAATTTAAAATTGTTTAGCTAAATTAAACTTTGCTTTCAATTTTATAAAAAAGTGAATGGCATGATAAAAATTTGGGACATCAGCCAATATCTTTGCATCAGCATATGGATAACAGAAAGATAAATATTTGCAATTTTTTCATAGAAAATTTTTGTTTTGATGTCAATCCATCGGTTTTCTTATTCCCAAAATTCGAAGAAATATTTTTCTGGAAGAATATTCAATTCTTATAATATCTTTTATGTCAATCATCCCTCTCTTAAAGAACATACAAAAACTTTTATTTCTCTCTCTGGTATTTTTAGGAACCTAGGGTGCACCCGGTGCACCTGTTCGTCAGCAGGAGCGTACGTATTTACAATATGAATTTTTCGTAAATAATCAAAAACTCAATTTTTTAGATTGAACTGCAATTTAATATAAGAAGGGAAAATTCATTTTTAAAGACTTGTATTAGCGAGAACTTGCAGCATGTAATTATTATCCGTAAAAAAATTAATTCTTTAAACCACTTTAGTACGCTACTGATAATTTCGAAATGACTCTCGCATGCGCTACTTAGCCAATCAGCATTAAACATGCATTACCATGTCCAAACCAACAACGAATCAGTTCACATGTTCATGTAACCTAAAGCAAAGATATTATACCTAAAGTTTATTTCCATAAGTAATTCCGTTATTTTCTTTTAATTTTGTTAAAGAATGTGTATTCATTCACTGTGAAAAAAACAAATTTCATTAAATAAATCCATCACCTTCTTTGTAAAAATTAGTACATTATATGCAATTGTACATAACAAATCTTCAACCAATCAAATGACAATTTTTCAGATACAAAGGAATCCATTGTCTCTTCTAACCTCAAAAACAAATTTTCCATGGACTATTGAGTCTTATTGATTGTTGCTAACTCTAAATTTCATTTGAAACCCGAAATTTAGGATCAGGAACTTACAAAATATAAATAGAAAGGCTCGCAAAGAATTATTGGACTCGTTTCTTCGATCGCGGCAAGAAATTTAGGTGGGGGTGGTAAATTTCCCCTCTTCCTTCTCATTGAGTTTACATGTTTTACATCACAGCCTGAGGATTATCGTTCCTGAGGTGTTTTTTTCCAAGGTGGTGAATTTTGCGTGAATACATCAGTCAAGGTTTGTCAGTCTGCTAAACTAATTTTTGCTTTTGTTTCTAAAAGTATTAATTGTTGAAAGAAGTTTTCTTCGATTGTTACGTAATTCATTGAATTTGGTTGCTCCAAAACTCGTCATTCAAGGCTCTAAGGCCTTGTTAGATGAATTTTTGGAAATGGAGAACTAATTTTATCAAATATTGTTCTCTTTATCTCTTGAAATTATTTGTGACCTAAATGATTCTTCAATAAATTCAATTGTATGAATTAAAATTATGCTTTTCTGGCCTGATTCATCATTTTCGGTATAAAGTTTTTTAATTTCTCGGATTTAAGATATAAAAATTCCGAAAAATTATGTAGACGTTAATCACCTCATCATTATTTCCATATGAGAAACTTTGCACAAATGAAATTATATACAATAGTAAAGACTACATAACGCGACAAATTATGTTCTGTATTTTCTATTTCCACTTGGATCAATAATTTTCTATGTGTAATAGGTTTTTAGAAGAGTTAAAATTTTTTCCACGAGTCTTATAAATTTTTTGAATACATTCACAAATTGGTAGAATATTTATTTTATTATCTTATCCTTGAAATAATTATTCACAATTTTTCGTACCTAAAAACGTATTTGAAATCAACTATGAAAGACAGGTGTACTACAAAAGATAGAGCATTTTGAAGAGTATTATAAAATGTTCCAGATGTCTACAGTAATTCCAAAACCACCCATGCGGCGATTGCATATCAACCAAGTTAAAAAACAGCTTGTAGGAATGGTGTTTTTTGTGTCTATTGGAACCGCGATTTTTAAACAGTTGTATGTGGAACGAAGGATCAAAAGATACGACGAATTTCACCGGTAATTTGACATTTTAGTTATTAGAAATATTTCGAATGACAAATGTTCCTTCTCGTCTTTTGCATTAATAATTACATTCTTTTTTTTAGGACCTATGATTGTGACGCTGCTCTACAGAGGATGAACGATGCCGGTCTAATGCAGTCTTGTCCAAAATAAGATAATTATCCAATTAAAATGTAAATGTAGAAATTTCGGTGGAAACTTTTCACGAAAAAATATATCAAAATAATTTAGAGGAATTTTTGTTTTCAAACCTACTTGATTCAAGAACGTGATACTTTCTATTTTCAGGTTAAAAATATCTTTTCGAAAAGTGATTTTCCAGATTTTCACAACTTTTGCACATTTTGTTTGCAAAAGAATTCACCTTCTTTATGTATCTAGGTATTTTTTCTTGTTTTCATCGAAGAGCTCAGCAGATTCATAATTGTCATACTAAATAAGATTCAGCGTTAGTTTTACTGAAATAAAATTTTTTATATCATTATTAAAATATGTATAAATATTTAAGAAATGAATATAAGAAGGCCGTGGCTACGTGTACCGAAATTTCGGTACAAATAGCCGGATTTTCTCGGTACACATGGACACTGCCATATCAAAAAGGTGATTCAAGGTAAATTAAATATCTACGAAAAATTTGCAAAGATCACAACTGTAGATGCCCAAGGACATTTGATTTTGCAGATGAGTCGGGCGGATACATATTTGTTCAAACTTGACGTTTTTTAGTGATGGATTATTTTTCCGAAAAATGCACTTTCCTTGCGAAAAAAAAAATCTTGAAAAACTCATAAGCGCCTAAAGCAGGTAAGAAAATGAGAACTTTCTAACCTCAGTGAAACAATTTGCTATAGAATTTGAATGGAAATATGAGACATAGGAGTTAAAATATCAGTATTTGGTGACAAACGGTTGGAAATTCGTGAATTAATAATAAAGGGACAAAGGTTTGGTGTGAATGCGATTGAGGTTAGGTTTTAAACGATTGGGAAGATGGCGCGCGGTTTACCCATGGTGCCCCGCGCGATTGATTTGCGCATGTCAGATGCTCGCATTGCAAATGGCGGCACCTTGTTATTGTTCATGGCGTTTTATGACTTGTCCCTTTATATTGCCGATTATGTCGAGTTTTTTCGCGATCTGTGTCGCGCGCCGTGTGCAGAAAGTGCAGTAAGTTCCACGCTGTGTACTCTCGGTGAAGAGCAGTGCTCCAGTGTTGTGTCTCGGTACATTTTGGACGCGACAAATCCCGGACGAAGTTGGAAAGAAATGGGGTAACGTTAAATTTTCCTGTGTTCATACGGTATCGAATCGTGGTGTGCAAGGACCCGAATGAGGCCCGTCGTAAGCGTAGTATCGAATTTTGTCAGCGGATTAGAAAAGCGTTTCGAGCATATCGCTCAGGAACATACTCGGGACAACATTTTTTGGACTTTTGACGGGCTATCTTAAGCATGCTTGAGCCCACTTCACGTACACCTCCCCCGACGGACAAAATGGTGGCCCCCGATATGCAATGGTCTTGGTGCCTTATTTTAATGAAAATCAACGCGGAAATCGTCAGCAGCGATGGTTTCTTCTTAAAAACTGGCGCATTTCTGCCAAATGTACCCCCGGTTTGCGTTACTGGACGAAAAATAAGGCCTATAACCTATTTTCCGGGGTTAGAGAAACCGATCCCCTGTCTTACGGCCCAAAGATTTTAATTGCTGTTCGTCTATCCACGAGCTACCACCCAGAACGTTTCCGTCTTACCATCGTTACGATTTTCCGAAAACCGCGCTCCTCCCCCCCTTTTTTCTGCCAAAATTCGCACGTTGCGACAATCCTATTAATTAAATATCGTCGTCAAGTTATAACCTAAGTACGCTTCGACAGCCTCACTCGTGTTTATGCACTGTGTTTTTGTGATTGTTTTCGTGGATAGAACTATTTTCTCCTACCACCTGTGTTACCCGTGGGTTTAATAAGTTTTTTGGGAGTTCTATCAAATCATCCAGGCGTGGTAATCATGTCACTGGGTTCGTGCAAAAAAATCATTGTGCACTTTTCCGGGGTACGCTTTTTTTCTACTGTCTTTTAAATGCTCCCTTCTTATTTCCTTTTTTTTCACTTTTTGAAAGATACTTAAATGAAATAAAGTACAAAAAATAATTTTTTTCGCAGAAGAGCAGGATTGGTGCAAAAAATCCCCTATCAAAATTTTCATTTCAAATTTTATGAAATTTACTATATGATATTCCTGAAAGTTATATAAATATGTATACATATATATTTGTTGATGAAAAAGTTACTTTTATTTTATATAATCGAACAAAATTTCTCCAATTTCGTAGAATCAGATATTAAATTTCAGAAATTGTCAGGATTACATATCGGCATTAGTTCTCATCAAACAATATTGTACCATGGATAAATCAATTCATAATTCTTATTTATAAATTCATTAAAACTAGAAACATGGATGCTCTGCATTATGCAGTATTTTGAAGTTTTCTTAAAAATGCTAATATATAAATGGAATAAATGTTAGGAATATTTTTAGCCGATACGTTAAACTGGAACAACTAAAATGACGGTGAAATGTTTAATTCTTTGAAATACAGCGCTACCAATAATTTCGAGTTATAGTGATAAAAAACGTTGAATTTTTCGAATTTAGGTAAAAATGACTCTCCAGCAGTTCTCCTGTTATAGCAAAAAAAAAAAAAAAATTATTTATCTGCTTTCACGATTCTTCACATTTTAGAAACTTTGAAAAATGCCTTCAACTTGAGTTTATTCAATGTATAAATCAGTTTACCTTTTTTTACTCGGAGTTATGGGTATTTAATTTGGTAATTTTCAAGTTTTGAACGTATACTTTGGATCTGAACTGTTTAATCTTGTACGTTTATCATTTTTTTTCCTGCAGTTGTCAACACTTTCAATACCTACTTCTATTTTGAAAGAGTACAATTTGCAAAACTTGTAAAGTTAAAACTTGCAAAATTTGTATTGCATGGAAAATAATAATGTTATAGATACGTAGGTTTATAATTTTTGAATTTTAAATGCTTCGAAGTTTAATTGAACAAAATTATAGATATTTCCCAGCTTATTTATTCGTTACTAGACCCTGAATATGTCACTGACGGCTAATGATTTAGAAGTTGGTGTTATCTACATTTTTTAAGGGAGCCTATTTCAGAGAAAAACTGTTACACCGACTATAGATTGTTTATTTACAATCTGATGCTGATTTTTTAAAATTTCGGCAAAATTGATTGTATGTTTACCATTTAATCTAATCATACTGATCAGTAGCTTTTTAATGCAATGTTAAATACAGTTGCTGAATCTGTTCTGTAACTTGTTAACCGTTTTTTAAGCTACACATATTCTCGAATGAGTTTACTTTTTTCAATGCAAAAACTATTGAACGATGTTAGAGAAACCAGTTTTTGGATAAAATTCTATTTAGTTTCTATTTAGTATGCATTTAAATTAGGAAGCATTAGAGATCTTTTGGTATCCGGAAAATGAACGAAATTTTCAAAATATTTTTTAGCATTAAAAGTAACTAATAAACCATGAGTTCAACACGTAGTTATTGCATTTCGAGTTTACGGGGTTTCAAAGTCGACTAAAAAGACACTTCAGTAAAACTTTAATATATTTTGTGTCTTTTTTGTTGAAGCAGTCAAGAAGGGTGTTAGATACACTGCTCTGGAATGGTTTGGGGTTTTCGTCGCTGATTCGTCAGACGGACATCTCGTCGCACAGAGATTGCACTGATATCCTCAGACGTCCCCAAGCTACCCGGGTAGTTATGTGATTATTGCTTGGTAAGTATAATCATTAATTATTCTCTTTTCTCAAACTTCATTTTCGTAGTTTTCCATCATTTCATTGTTGTTTTATTTTAAGCGTGAGTGTTTGTTCTTTATACTTTCTAAGGTTCCAACCAGTTTCGCACTAAGATGGATATTTATGTAGTACAGTAAATTGGTATATTTGCTGAATAACAAATTTCATATGATTGAATTTCAAAATAGTTTCTCACTCTGGCAACAATGTTGAGCTGTTTATCCTGTTGATCCTGTTTTATTTATTTTTTGATAATCTTAGACTAACATCAAATTTATTAATTGTGTCACAGTCATGGCGGCTGACAGTGATGGTGATCTGATTGAGACTGTGGTAACGTGTGAAGGAGACCTTGGAGATCCAGAATTTCCTCACAAATTTAAAATCATCGTAGATCGTCTCAATACCCTTGTCTGCAAAGGTGCGTGATCCAGATCTCATCACCAATACACTTTTTCGACTCTGTAAAATGGCTGCATATTCATAATTTTTTTTCTTCATTTCATTATTAACATTTATGTATTAAATTGCGCTTAAATTTCCTGATTACATCAGAATGATTGTATAATAGCTCTTCTATTTTCAGATTTTTATTTAAAATATGTAGATATTTTTAGTCCCATTGCAGTCCATATTTGTTTATCGAATAATATTATTCAAGTGTGCCTTGAACAGTAGAAATTGTTCCTAATTTTCTCAGTATTCAAACTTTTGCTCCCTTTTAACAGATAAGGGTGAAAAGTTAAGAATTGACAAAGTGGAACCATGGAATTCTGTGAGAGTGACATTTTCGATTCCCAAAGATGCTGCTCTCCGTTTACGGGAGCTAGCATCGCAGGGATCGTCGATTCTCACCCAGCTTGGTATCCTCTCCGTTCAAGTCGAAGGAGATCAGGTACGAAAACTTATTTTAATTCTTAATAATGTTCATTTTTTGTCATAAATGAAAAACATTCGTCAACTATGCTTTTCTTTCTTATTCCTAGGTGATATCTCTAAGAATAGCCAGTCGTTTCGGTGGAGAAGCGCAAGAGATAGTCTTACATTCTGGTTCTTCCCAGGAAAGTGGAAATAAGACGCAAAATGATTCCGCAAGTGGCAGTTCTAACTCAGAAGGTTATGCTGCGGCTCCTCTTCCTGGTCCTAGTAACGCCTCCAGCTTTTCCTCCACCTTGCGCAGCGTTGCCCAAATAATAGCAGCCGGTGGGTTTTTTGTTTACTTCTTTCAAAGCTCAATTTTATGCTCTAATTGATACGAAAATTATCCGAACATTTGTCTTTGCAGGTTCATCAGTCGAAAAATCGCCTCAGTTCCGTTCTCCAAATGTTGTTGCTCCAACAGACTGTGATCCGATTCCATCATTTCTCAACAAGACCATTCAATCTACACCTGGTAGCAGCGGTTTGGCCGGATCTCAAGTGGTTCAAAATCCCAGTGCTCCACCCCGGACCAACTACAACGGACCCTTTCCCTTTGCCAGCATGACACATGCAGCTCAGGCCATTCACTCTCGCGAATCTCAAAGCACCATCAAATCCGCAGTGCAATTCAAGCACCACTCGCAACCTCCACCGCCTTATCCAGCTCAAGATTCCTTGGCGACTGTCACCGCGCCCTCGACAATCCAACCAACGACTCAGCCGATTTCGACTGTCAGTCAAACTCAGTACAAGTCTCCAAACGTCATGGTTTCAAGTCCGTCTCCGAGCAGCAGCAGTAGCAGCAGCAACGCTCTTTCAGGAACTTCGAACGGAAGTGGTAACCAGGTCGCCTTGTCGAGTCCGCTTCTTGTAAATCTTTTACAAAACGACGGAGCTTCACATCCCAACAATGTCCCCAGTCAGAAGATGCTGCCTCCAGCTGTCGTCGACGGATCAGCAATAGCAAATAGAATGAGGCCGACCAAGAAACCGGTCCGGAGGAAAGACGTTCCCTCTCCAAACGAATCTCCTCCTAGTTTGGACTCCCTCAGGAACGAAGATCTGATCGGTGTCTCTACCGTTCCAGACTTGAGTCAAACCTCCGGTCAAAGTCCCTCTGCTTTCGCAACCGTCAACGCCAGTCAACCTTCGACAGTGCCTCAGCATACAGCCAGCGTCATCGGCTCTTCTCTTCAGAACGTTGCTTCGCAGCAAACTCTGCACCAAGTGCAAGTTACAACTCAGCCTCACCCTGGTGTCTCTCAACAGTCTCCAGCGATACACACGCAAGTACAAATCCAGCAGAAGTTTCCTGTCAGACAGGAGCTTGCTTACCGAACCCCCCAAGCCCAGGTTCAAAACCAACTCTCGGCAAGGTTTCCTGTCAACGGACAACAAGTCAGGACACCTCTACAACAAAGGCAGCAGCTGCTACTTCAACAACAACTCCTAGCTCAACAGCAGCAACAGCAATCTCACATCCCTCAGCCAGCCTCTCCTCTTGTCCAGAGTCAACTTAATCAACAGCAGACTAGCACCTCCTTAACCTCCAACCCGAACTCCCAAATCATCCAGCAACAGCAGATTCTTCACTCTGCCGCCCAACAACGACTCGGCTATCTAAATAACCAACGTCAACCCACTCCTCCACCTTACCCGAGGCAAAACCCAACACAATCGAATCCCATCCCCCAGAATCAAGCCCTCAACGTTCAGCAACAGTTGCACCATAACCAGATCAAGAACTTGAATCTTAACACGAGTGCGACTACTGATTTTCGCTACGGCCAGAGTCAGAACATCCTCAGTAGAAATTACCAACCGCCATCGGACAACGCGAATGGGACCACTTGGAACCAGAATGTCCCGCAAGGCGCTCAGGTCAATACAACCCAGCGGCTAGCCACCTCGAGTCCCGGTACTTTTCCCGGTGTAACTTTTCCCGCAACGCAGAATCACGTCTCCGCTTCAGGAACGGTTAAAACAGAACCCGCGGGGCCAATAAAGACCGAGGTTCCCGAACCTTTAAAAGAGGAAGAACCCCCGGAACCGGAATACACATCAACGGGGAAGATTAGACAATTTCTGATCAATCCTTTTTCCGGAGAGATTGAACCCATGCCGAGTGAAAGTTCGGACTCGGAACCTGAGAGTGCTGTAGACAACCAGGATGATTTTTTCTCCTATCCTTCGCCTTCGAACGACAGGTCGAATTCAATTTACTCCGATGATGATGCAGACAGCAATTTTTCAAGGAGGAATGACACAACAACAAATACGGATCAATCTGATTCGGAAACGACAGTCAAGTCGACAGCGAGTGAAGGGAGCATGAAACACAACAGGATAAAATCTTCCAGAGAATCAGCCCATAGTCCAATGCCAGCTGAAAAGATTAAACTAAGGATGAAGGTCGAGAAATCTGATCCCCACAACCCTGCTTATAAAGTTGACGTATCCTTTGTTAACACGCCACCAGTGAGGAAAGCTGACAAATCATCAAAAATGTTTTCTGGTATTTCAAATGCGGGATCCGGCGGTGAAGAACCACGAGTGCCTCCTCTTCATATTTCATTACGAGGTCGGAATGCCTCTGTCGTGCAGATAAGGAAGAAGGAGAAAAAATCGCTCAAGGAAGGTGAGGACGATTCGGCGAATTTGAAGCGGAGAGGAAAGCTCAAGAAAATGAAGGAGTGTGCTGATGGTCACAAGTTACTCCAGAAGAAATCATTAAACATGATTATAGGTACGTCATCTGCGACCAAATTGCCTTTGCCTAATTCTGCAACGGTGAATAGTGTTAATCCCGTGGTTAAAGTGAATAATACACTGCAAACCGTTGCGACCAAACCGAATGCCTTAAAACAAGAAACCACGTTAGATCCGACAAAGATGCAATCCGGAAACATCAAGCCTAGTTCCAGTAAAAGCGGGGACGTCGATGACATCCCGCTGAATAGTAGAATACCCTCGCCTTTGAAGCACAAATCGCCTATTTTAAACCAGACTCCAAACCCTCAACAAGCTTTAACCAAAAGTCAAGTAGACACTGACGTTCAAAATCACACGAATGAACATAAAATTGGCGGAGGTGAGACTAAAATACCTTTGCTAATGCTTCCAAATTTTTTCCAGGAATCTGAACGAGAAGGAGCATGTTTTTATTTTGTTTCATGGTTTTTTACGTTTCATTTGATTTGGGTCAAAACCAGTAGATTAATTAGGGATGAATGGGGCTGCTGTAAAGGCAATGTATCAAAATTTTATAGAATTTCTGTTATATTAACAAGAGTACAAAAAATAATACATGCTGATGCCATGTTATACTCACCCGATTCCTAACTTACCGGAATTTTCTTGCAAAAACTCACGTCCGCACCAAATGAGATAACGAGTTGCAATTTTAGGAAGATACTTAGAAAACCGTAAACTACATTTGGTTCAAAATTTTGAAGAAGAAAAAAGTTATTTGACCTTAAGAACGACAAGAGCAATGGAAAAAAATCTGCCCTCCGCGGGGGCACATTCTCATCGCGCGCTTCGCGCGCGGCTTGCTTCACTCACAAGTTTGAGCGCGCCTTTCGGATCTCGCGCTTCGCGCTCGATGGTAATCTTACCTCGCGCTCCGCGCTCCGTTATGATTTTAGCTCGCGCTACGCGCTCGGCCTTTGTACCTCCCTACAGTTTTATATAGAGCTTGTTTAACTCCCAAGCTAAATGTCGACTACTTTAATTTGATGAGT
>WSXT02000006.1:4363891-4382576 GCA_011762715.2 Neuroterus valhalla
AAATCCACCTCTGATTGAAAATGTGACTACTTTGTTGAAAATCAATTCATCTGTTTTTAGTGAAGATTCAAGTATTTTGTTGAACATTGATTTTTAAATTAAAAAGTTTAACTATTTCTTTCAGAATTTATCTCCTTTGTTGAAAAGTCGCCTTTTTTGTAGAATATAATGAATCTTTATGGTTGAGAATTCACCTTTTTCGCATAAAATACATTTATTCCAGTTAAAGATTCATCATTTTACCTGAGGATCCATCAGTTTGGTTGAAAATTGATTTCTCTAACTAAAAATTCAACTGTTTTATCCTTAGTGGAAAATTATCTTTTCTAGTTCAAGATTCAACTATTTGGATGAATATTCATCTTTATTGATTGATTAATTAGTTCGTTGAAAGTTAACATATTTTTTTGGAAAATTGATTTTTGGTATCAAATTATCTCTTTCCACGAAAATTACATTTCTTGTATGAATTGAAAATTCAATTATTTCGCTGAAAACTCTTATATTTTGTTGTAAAACTGGATTTTCTGGTATGGAAGTATCTTTTTCTTCGAAAGTTACTTTTCTTCTTGGCAAGTTCTTCTTTACAGTTAACAATCCAAGTTAAACAGTTGAATATTTTTCATATTAGTCAGAATTCTTTTGGTTGGATACTCTTATGTTTGGTTCAAAATTAATTTTTAAAATGTTACTTTTCTATTTTTGGTTGAAAATGATCACCTCTATAGTTCAAAATTCAACCATTTTGTTGAAAAATTTTATTTTTTGGTTAAAAATTAATTTTTGGTCGGTATTTCAACTATTCCAGTTAATAAGAGGATTCATCATTTTAGGTAGAAACTCATCTTTATGGTTTAAAATTCAACTGCTTCAGTTAATCATTTACAATTTTATTTGAAGATTCATCATTTTGCTTCAAAATATATTTGTTTGAAAGTTAGTTTTTTAGATTCAAGCTAATTTTTTTTGGTAATAAGTAATTTTTTTCGACTGAAAATTGGACTTATTCCAAACGAAAATTCCATACTTGTAGTTTAAAATTCATTTTTTTAGTTAAATTCAAAATTTGAGTATTAAAATTTTGGTTGGCAATAATTTATCTTTTATCAACACATACATGAAAACCACGGGTTTTCGAGCGTGTGAAGCGAGCCAAAAGTTGCTGTTTTCAGAGCAGGGAAAAAAACTGGGGAAAAAACTCCTAGCAGAGAAAAAAACTCCAGCTGGAGGGAAAAAACCTGAAAACCCGTGGTTTTTATGCATGTGTTGAAGAAAATATCGTATGCAACTTGGGATAGTCGCGTTTTTTGTCTATTCCTAGGTGCATAATATACTATTTTCGCTAAAAATTAATTCATCTGTTTGAAAATTAAACTCTTTCAGTTGATGATTCTTTGTTTTAGTTAAAAACTCTTATGTTGAGTATGAAATAGGGTTTTCAAACTCGAAATGTTACTGCTCCATTTTCGGTTGAAAACAGATATTTTTTCAGTTCAAAATTCAA
The DNA here is from genome assembly GCA_011762715.2 of Neuroterus valhalla. Classification (NCBI taxonomy): domain Eukaryota; kingdom Metazoa; phylum Arthropoda; class Insecta; order Hymenoptera; family Cynipidae; genus Neuroterus; species Neuroterus valhalla. The sequence continues at coordinate 4,365,396 of WSXT02000006.1, forward strand.
TTAGTTTGTTAGAAAATTGTATTTTTTGGTAGAAAATTAATCTTTCTATTTGACTATTAATCTCCTTGTTTGAATATTCACTTTCATCGTTGAAAATTGAAGTACTCTAGTTGAATATTTATCATTTTAGTTGAAAATTCATCCTCTTGGTTTGCAATTTAAACTGTTAACAATTCTATTGGAAAATTCATCACTTTGGTTGAAAATGAACTATTTTGTTATAAATCCATTTTCTTTATCGCAAATTGATTTTTTCAATTGTAAGTTTAACTGTTCCGATTTCAGTAAAAAAAAAAAATTGAAAAACTTGACCGGGAAAAACCGGGAATTTGAAATCGTCTGCCGAATCGACACCCTGATTAGGCTATTCGCTCTATAATTAATACATTCACCTTCATCACCCTTGTAATGTGGGCCTTTCCCCAATCATTTGGAACTTCGCCATTCATAGCCACACAAACGAATATCCTCCACCGCTCTGAAGCATTTCAGCCCTGATACCATCTACAACAGCAGCTTCATCATTATTCAGTTTCTTATTTATGGATATAATGTCGATATTAATTCTTTTTTCGCTACCTACAACCGGATTGACTAATTTATCATCATCTGTGACACTACTTTATTTCGCCTGTTGTGCATTCACTATTCAATTCAACCAAGTTATAGCTTGAAAGTAGTTTTTATTTTATTGAGAGTTCAAAAAGTTATGCGTCACTTATGTGCCAATATTTTCGTTTTTTGGGATGCGCTGTTCCCTGATAAGGGTTTTCTCACAGAAGGGAGATTTTTTCAAACTCTTCCTTTGCGATTCAATTGAAAATAGAATAGAAATTCAATAGCTCCGAGCTTCCTAAGGATTTCCTCGAAAATGTTTTTTTTTTTGCTTTTCTTTCACGATTCGAAAGAGCTAACTAATGACTCGAAGGTAATTTACTTATTTAAAAGTTAAATACGTGAAACTAAGGCAATTTTTTTTTGTTTCCTGAAAAATTTGGGTTTTGGCACGTACACCCTTGTGCCCAAGACCTTTCAAATTAATTGTTCAATTGTGCAGTTTTAAGATATAATTTATCCTAGTAAGACGCTGAATTCTTCATATTTTCTATCCAATATCTTTCAAGAAATAATCATCCAAAATTAAAAGAGTTTCAAAATCAGCAGTTTCATTTAATCAAATTCAATAGCAAACAATATCGAATTGGAAGCGTTGAAAAGTAAAAAAGCTTGTAATAGATCAATTTTAAAATAAATAAGTTCCACATTGAACGATATTTGAATAGTTGATAGTTTAAATTAGAAATCCTCTCCCAATAAATTAAAATTCATATCGAATAGATTTGAATTGAAGGAAAGACTAAAGTTGAAGCTGAACAACGGGAGTTAAGATTGGAATTTCTCGCCTTTCCGAGTCTTGCGTGATTTATATACATCATATAAATTTATTGTTAAAGGACTGTAATGTTCCTTTCTGCTATGTTTGCAAATTGATGCCACTATTAACACTTTTCTAAATTGTTTTATATCGCTGAAGTGAGTCCGAGCCCTGAACAAGTGAGTTTTGTTCTTGTAAAGAAGTTTGTTAAGAGCTAAGGAAGTTTGGCGTTCGTAAATTATACGCCTAAAAATTACATAAATTAAACTTGTATATTTGCAGGACCTATTGTCGTAGAGGTGGATTCATCAGACGATGAGCCTCTTGTAGAACTCGCAGGGAAGGTGAAGAGAGCGTCGGAAGAAGCGTCAGCAGGATCTCCGAAGCCTAAAGATCAAAAGTTAGTCAAATATCCATTCAGTTTGTTGAATCTTCTCGATTACCTTCTTTTCATTTGTTAACATGTTTCCTCCCAATCTATTGCCGAATTAACGGAATCTGATATAAAATTTTTTCCATTTCAGGTCTCAGAGTGGCACGAATGTCGCTGGCAGCCAACTTCATTCCACTGTTCAGAATTTCAGTGCCAGCAATAGGGTACAAAGAGAAAGTCGACTCTTGACGACGAAACAGCCGGGAACAACATCGGCGGCTACTGTCGGAAAAGAGCGGCTGCGAGGCACTTCTGTATCCAGTAATGAATCAATAGGCGAAGTCACGACGCGAAGGTCTGTTCGTCAGAGTACAGCTTCACCTCTAGCAACGCCTGCGAGTAATACAAGAGGAGCTTCTAGATCTATGGAAGATGTAAATAGGAGGAAAACCCGTAGTGGAGCTGGTGAGTAATGTGGCTTTCTAGTTCTTCTACAAGTCAAAAAGTCATTCAACATAAAAATGTAATGTTAAAAGTCGCTTGTTATTCTATAACTTTTGTTTTTGTTCATTTTTCATTGAGGCTGCAGAACCGAGACGATCTGATTTTTAACTTGTATACAAAAAAAAATTAGGATAAGCACTGGAACTTGGGACCCGCAAAGAACAGTGAATTAATTTCCTGACTGGCGATTTTTTGAATTCATATTTTTAGTAGAAACAATTATCCAATTACTCTGAATGTCCACTTGATATCATATGAAATAACGTTGGATTGAACGAGTTTGTTTTCAAATCATCTGAAGTGGCTACAATTTCAATTAGGGATTTTACAGTCAGAAGCAATTATAATTTCGAATTGTGGAATTATAAAGACTTATTCTAAAATCGTTTAAATTTCAAGGTTAATTTCACAATTGTAATTCTGAGGCTCAAATTTGTATTTGATAACTCTAAATCAACAAAAATACTTTTATTCAAAATAATGTTCATTATATGTGACCCGTAACCCCATTTCTTCATTCCGGGTCACATATGATAAAAGATTCGGATTGAAGGATTTTCTATTCTATACCGCATTAACATATATGTCAAATAACAAACTGCATCATAAAAAAGTATATGAACATATGCTCACGGTTTAGAGAAAGATTTCAAGAAAACAGATTTTTGTTGATACAACTTCATAATAATAATTTGAAATGGAAATCGTAAAAGTTCTTTGTTTTCTTTTTAATCGGTTGAAATTGCAGAATTAACAATTCAAATCTTTAATTACCTTCATACTATCGGTATTTCAGAATGATCGAAATGAACTAATCTTAAATTCAAAGGACATCGCTTAAAATGTACAGAAAATGCTCTCCGGTCAAAATTGTACAACTTCAAATTAAAATCCGCCAATGTTAGATAATTTTAATTGGAAAGCGTGTGAATTCAAATAATTTCGAATTACATCTTCCAAAATATTGAAATTCAATTTAAACTTGGAAGAAACAAGTTTAAACTAGGTAGCGTTCAAATTGGAACTATTTTGAGATTGTTAAATAAAACATTTTTTGCTTCAAATTCAAATAGTTCATTCAAAATCTAATTGGTGATTCAGAATCGAGTTGCCACTTATAAGTTCACAAGATTATTAATCGAATTAATTAGGATCAAAATTTTGAAAATGTAATTATTCCAGTATAAATTGCATAATTTTTAAAGGAGGCATTAAATATTGTCCGAATAAAAATTTAATTTGTTCGAATGTGCAATTTAAAAAAAAAACCTTCCAGTCTGTATTTTTTATTGTGTTTTTTTCATGACTCCTAATTTTGAGTTGTACAATTATATTTTTTTATGTGTAGAGTGTATAATTTTGAAAGATTTGAGTTGTACAATATTCACTCCTTTAGTATAAAATTGTTCATTTTTTTATTTTTAAGTCCCATTTTTAAACCTTTCCGGTTAAGAATGGTTCTGCATTAGATTTGCTGAGTTAGAGATTCATTTTTGGACAGTCGCTTTCATTTTAAAATGGTTTACTGATTCCGGTGGTTTGAAAATTCCAATCCAATCAATTTCAGATTCACATGTTCAAAACTTTCAGCATTTTTAATTCGAAGCTGTAACAGTTGAGAATCAAAATTCTCGTCAAAAGATGTAATGAAATCGTCTCAGGTTAGCAGCTGCTCCATCATACATCACGAGTGATACGTTTGCAATTTATAATATAATTTTTATCTCAAATATTTCTTTAATTAAAACACCTCGTACAGCGGGAACGATTTTTTAGTGACAGCTGAGACAGCAGAGCAGGCGAAACGGAGGCGAACATCTCGAGAAAACAAATGACGTTCGGAAAGTGACCTTGACAGTGATTAGCTACCGTTGCTCGTCAAGGCCTATATCTCTGGTTGTCTGTCTGCTATCAATGATTATTCGATAACCGCGTGGCTGGACCCCACCTGGTGAATCCGTCAATAGCGCACAATGTTGCTACCTACGTCCCAGGAGAAGAGCAGCCAAATGAGCTCCAGAATCGCCAACAAAATCGGAAATCATCCCCTGGATAATCAATCAGGCCAAATCCAAAATCACGGCATCAAACTCTGGTTCGAACCTTCTCTGCTTGTAAATTTGAAGGTTTAGTTATTCAGAGGCATTAAAGATTTATAAATGAATTTGCGCGAGGAAGGCTCGCCCTTGAATCTAACTATAACTAAACCAGTGAAACTGCCGAGTCAATCGAAATTTGTTCATCAACATGCTCGTGCATCGTTCGTTTTTCCTTTCCGTGAGCGTTCTTTTATATACTTTAGAGATTGTGATCGAAATCTGTAGACTCTAGACTTCAGTGCATTAGAAACGTTCCTACGAAACGTTTTCAAAGTGGTTAGGAAAAAACATGTTCGAGGTGGTTTGCTTTCTACCGAGAAATTAAAAGAGTCAGATATCTATATTTTTAAAAAGAATCAAAGAATCTTGCAATAATGTCTTCAGTCTATAAACTCTATGTAAGAGATTTTTTGATATGCTAACGCCAGTTGTATTCTTCTATGCATGTAGAAACCAATAAGAGCAAATTAATTAATGTGCATAAATAATCTGAATTTACTGCCGTCGAAATATTGGGGATTGACAGTAAGTTTCTTTTGAAAGCGTTTGTTAATCGCTGGAGCTTTAATGACTACTCGACGACTCCACTGGCAGACTCTGTTTCCAAAGAATATGTGTTATTTATTTCAGTTTGAATGTCTTGAACTTTTTTTTTTGTCATGCAAGTATTCTTTTTTCGAATAGGCAATTTTATTGATTTTGTTTTGTTAGTTTTACTGTCATTTTTTTGTTCCATTTTGTTATTTCTTTGGGAATTTGATTTTGAGCTGTAATTCTCGCTATTTTCGTATTAGAAAAAATTGAGAAAAATTGATGTGTGGGATTTAAATGAATACAAAATCAAAATCCTGGCGTCTAACTAAAAGGTTATGTTTAAGTGTGGCATTATGATTAAGTAGCGCAAAATTTTGAGTTTATTTTTTATGTATTTTTTTTTTTTGCTTTCAAATGAATTTAAAGAACTGAAAGTTCTGGATATATGTCCAAGTAGTGTTTGGAAGTTAAAAACCCTTCTGAAACCTGGTTAAGAATGTCTCGTGTTAAAATTAGTTCGATAACTGAGAGAAGAGATCTCCGTCGTTCGATAATAAATTGTAGAATAAAAAATTCTTTGGAAAGTCAAACTTTTAACTTGTCTTCAATTGATATTGAATGTTTAGCTCTGTGAACACAGTCTTACAGTTAGAATGTCGTCTTGAGTTATTTAGTAGCAGTGGGGCATAGGTTTATAAAAAGGATTTATTTTATTTATAAAAAAAGGAACGTTGGGATAAATCAAGCATAAATATACGGAGATGATAAGAATAACTATTATAATAAAAATAATTAATACAATGTTAATTTGATAGGTAATATATGAATGAATATATTTTGTAAATAATTTCTTGTAAAGTTACACGAGCACTTCTCATTGTATATAGAAAACTGTTTAAAAGTTTATTAATTGAATTAGCTCTAATCGAAAATGTGCAACTTTCACTGTCATTTGTAATTTTTTTGGTCGTAATCCTCTTACATTTAGATTTTACAAGTCTTTAATATCTTCCTCGTGAAGCATCAATTACATACATATATACATACGCCCGATGGCAAGACGTAAATATGTATGTGTGTACATGTGCACTTCGATGTATAATTGTTTTCGTGAGTAGGCGAAACTAGATTTATGTTACATAAACTTAGTGAAACATTATTAAACGTTTTACGGAACGAAGCAGCTTCGAAAGCGATTGTTCGCGTTTATTATTCCTGCATCACTTTTTATCAATGGAATCCGCTTAACATCACATTTTTTTATTCAGAGGTAGTAAGCCCGATTTATTTTGTGTATATACGTGAAATTATTAGCATTTTCTAGTTTCTGAAACCATGTATAGATCATTCAACCCGATCATTAGGAAATCTGATTACCTGGTCTTCCTAATTTTCTCTGATATTCAAATATCTTATTCTACAATGCAAGCTGTATTTTATTGAAATAAGTGAAATCAATGTCGATGCCTTGAACTAAAAAGAAAATACAAAATGATGTATTTAATAAAAATATTTCGGAGGACCAGAGTTTGCCGATTTTCTAAAGATTTGGCCATTGGTTTTTTTAATGTGATTTAATTCTCCAGCTTTCCTTAATTACTGAATCGCATAATGCAAAACACCCGCGGGCTTTGAGAAAGTTTTGTTAAGAATTGAAAATAGAGACTATATTTTGACCTTTGAGAGAATTTATACGAGATTTGACTCATACTCTGATTCTTTCTACTGAGACTGAAGAAGCGGTTTTTTGATTCCGAGTCATAATTTCGAGTCTAATTGTCATTTTTTCCGCCACGAATCTTAGCTTCAATCATTTAGTCATAGCGTAGCCCATCTGCGGGTTAATTATTATTTGAATGATAATAATAATAATATTAATCAGTCGTCTCTTGTACATAGTAGCGTGCTTATTTTATTAAAAAAAGGAAAACGATCCGCAAAGAAGAGCTTGTATATATGAGATAGAATGAGAGAATCACGTATAATTTGGTCCATACTCTACATTGTGATGGGATGAAGTGTAATGTAAAATCTAGTGCTAGAGTTATTGCTAAATAACTTAAGGATCACTGCGAGAAGAATGAATTGTAATTTCGTTGTAAAATATTCCTTTCGACACTAGGTAGGTTAGGCATTATTATGTTACAATTTTATTATTGAACATTGAATTACATGATTGTATAAACCATAAACAACATAAGTTTCACCTGTAAATACAGAAAATTAAATGATAAGTGGATTATTTGACGGGTCCTGATAAAATTAAGAGGGTTGTGAATTGCTTCTCTAAAGAAGAAGAAGATGTGCGTTTATTGAAAGAGATTGTTATAATCAATTTTGATAGGAATAATTAAACGATTTAATAGTAAGTCGCTTTTTTTGCACGACACATGATTAATATCATTAAATTTTCTTATGATAGTGAGATCTGTGAATATTTTTCTTTTCATTGAGAAGCAAGATTTGCAAATAAGCACGCCATTGATTGTATGACGCCGATTTTGTGCTTTGTAAATATACTTGACAAGTGCGAAGTGACTGTTTTCACGCTCCTCTTAATTTTCCAGGAATCGATAGAAATATATTAAATATTAAGGCGTAAGGAGATGCGCGACAAAAACACCGGAACGATGAAGCAAAGGTTCCGATGGTTTTGATGCTCGTATGCAAAACATTTGTATTTTTAGTATTCGATTAAACAATACAAATAGAAGTGAAGGTAAATCGATTGATAATAATTCACGTGAATATGTAAAACAAAATATTAGATACAATATTATATTTGTAGAAATGGTCGAGCACGTGAAAAAGAAATCGCGCTATAATTACGAAGAAAAATATTACAATTATATTATTATCTATTATTACACAAGTGAATACACAACATAGTAATTTGCTAATTGTACCTTTCAATAATTACTGTAGACACATTGATGAAAAAGGTTTTTTTCTTGTTATTAATTATTAATTACCATAGACTTATCAGAAAATGAAAAAAAAGTGTTATAAAAAATTACAATCACTTGTTCTGTCTTACACATTCCCACCAATTAACGAAGTCACATTCGATAGGAAACAGTTTTTTACGCTAGTGACAAATTTAGTTAACATATTTCAACATAGCAATGAAGAAAATTACAATTTTTAGGACACACAATTTCAGTGAATTTTCCTTTAGGATAGGTAGTTTTTTTATCACGATGGATGAGTGTAAATTGACTAAAATTGCATTAATAATGTCGCTAAACGTAAATTTGAGAGTGAATCATCAATAATTTTGACGGTATATTGTATTGTATATGATGACAAAATATAGATGTGTAAGTTATTTAATTAATTAACATTTTTGTCGCTTATTGAACTTACTCTTGATTTTTTTATGACAATTGTCATTGTAATTGTTGAATCATATTTTACTTTACGTATCAGCAGTTTTGAACTAATTAATCCACTGTCATGGGTTATTTTTTTGTCACCATTTGTCAGTAGATCAAATTGAGGTAAAACACTCGAAACAGAAATTTTTATATTTTCTTGTTTTGATTTTTTGTGGTATGTAGTTCATTTTCATTTCTAAAAATTTTTTTATTCAATGATTTACAGTCGTTTTATCAAGGTAAGGAGAGGTAAGGACTTCATATCCTTCACTCTTTTCTAGCAATTTATGCAAAATTACATTCATATAGTTTTTAAGAAATTTACGATTTAAAAAAGTATTAATAATAAGAATGATTTATTTGCAAATTTTTACCCAGTTTTATAAACATCTTTTTAATTTAGAAATGTCTTTTATTTTATTTCTGGGGAATTTTTTATAATATTTAAAAATGTCTTATATTTCCAATCCAATTTTTTAAAACAAATTTTCCAGTGAATTACGTGTATCATACAAATAATTACGCCAAGTATGTTCTAGACCTAAAATCCATCTTCCAATAGCAAGTGCCCTGCTTTGAGAACTAGCTTTTCATTGGCTGGTTGCATCCTCTATATTTTTCGTGGAGTTGGAGTGGTGTTATGTTGCACGTGGAACATTTTAGCATTTTTTATGGAAAATTTGAGTGTTTTGTAAATTTTTAGTGAAGAAATATTAAAAGTTTATGATCATGGGTGAACCAACAATAAATGAACCCATTAAAAATACCAAAAGGAGACATGGATCCGAAAGTCAGATGGAGGTAAGGTTATGTTTGAAAACATGCAGTTTGTTGATTTGATTATTATATACATTAGAAATAATATTGCTACTGGAATAAGTATCAAAAGTTTCAATTTTCTTATAAGATAAGATCAACGAAAATATTTTGGTTTAGTAATGTTTTTTCAATGTGCTGCTCTCGAAAATTGTATCATTTTCTGTATTTTTAATAGTATCATCGTCCGATTAAAACTAATTTGGGAAATTGAATTCTAGTAATCTCGTTATGTTTTCGACATTAACTGCTTTTTTGTCCAGCTAAAAACTAGATTATTTTATTTCGTTAAAACGGATGTTTCTTCCATAATTCATAATATTCTTTTTGTTATCAATCATAATTACATTTATTTCTAGGTCGAAGTTGTGAGCGGTATAGAAGGAAGAGTAAAGACAAAATCTTCCTCAAAAAAGTCAAGAACAGTAAGCGGCGATGAATTTCGCAAGGTAATTAAAAGTTAATTAATATTAAATCGAAACCTCTATTCCTCTTCCATATTTAACTTTCGAATCATCTATTAATCACTTGGAAATTGAAAGAAGAACCAAGAATCTACAATCAAATTTGGACAGTACACTCTAAAGAGGCTTCATTCAAATGAAAAAATGTAGATCAGATCTGTCGGAAGTCTTCTGTACTCTTTTTTTTCAATATTAATGAAAAAATTAAAAAGTGTTGAATATTTTGTAGCTACATATTTTATTGACAATAGTTTTGGGCGTTTAAGGTACTCTTACTTGAGATAGAAAAACGCATGATTACCTACTTTGACCAATTTTTTATAGTTCTAAATAACTGTGTGTCAATTGAGAACAAAATCTGTATTTTGCCCTTTATTACCAGGTTCCTGTCCCAGCACACAGATACACTCCTCTTAAACAGGAGTGGATGAAGATATTCACACCTCTCGTTGAACACTTGCAACTCCAGGTCCGGTTCAACCTGAAAACCCGAAACGTGGAAATCAGAACAGCCCCAGAAACTCCGGATATTTCGCATCTTCAGAAAGGAGCCGATTTCGTGAAAGCTTTCGTTTACGGTTTTGAAGTAGAAGATGCCCTTGCACTTTTACGTCTCGACGATTTGTTTGTGGAATCCTTCGAAATTCAGGATGTCAAACCTCTGAAAGGTGATCACTTATCCAGAGCAATTGGTAGATTAGCTGGAAAGGGCGGAAGGACAAAGTTCACTATTGAAAATGTAACGAAAACTAGAATCGTCTTAGCTGATACGAAAATTCACATTCTTGGCTCCTTCCAAAATATACAACTTGCGAGGCGAGCTGTTTGTAACCTGATATTGGGAAGTCCGCCTTCTAAGGTTTACGGACAGTTGAGAAATGTTGCTGGCAGGGTGTCAGAGAGGCTGTAAAATAAATATTTAATTTGATAATTCAATGATTTTCACTTATTCTTCCAAAGCTTAATTAGCCGCATAGCATCACGTTTCGGAACCTAGCCGATTCCATCGTAAGATTGCCTTTTATAGAGTATAAACTACCAATATTGCATGAAAATATACAATAAAAAAATGAAAATTATAAGAATACTGAATTACCGTGACAACCTTTACTATAAACAACCCCAAAACATAATGAATACAGAAAATCGTGAATCTGTTACGTTCATGGGTATTCAGTTCATCCGAACCCAAAATGTGGAGACATCTGAAGAAATCTGACAAGTTTTTGAGTAGCATAACATCTCAATCAAAGACAAATTTTTCTATCAAAATACCTGTAAAAAGTGAAAGTTGGGTAGTTATTTGAGCAAACACTGTCGATTTTTCTGATAATTTCGTTTCGAATTATTGACCACCGAGTCCGAAATTACAACAAAAAATATATAATAGGACTTTCCACGAAAAACCACTTTCTGCACATTTGATGGGCGTCCTTGAAAACGAAACAGTTGATAAGATCATATTTGTCGGAGCCAACTGTGGATTACATAAGAAGTATAAGAAAAATCGGTCATATCTCTTTCTCGATAACATTCATTTAATTATGTACAATATACAAATATTGAATTAAAAATTGCTAATTATAAAAGGATTTGATACTTAAATTTACGCGGCACTTTATTAAGAACTAATCGCCCGTCGTAACTCAAAGATGCGAAGGTCCAAGGATCTGCAGAAGACCATTCGACTGCATAAACACTATCTTCGTGTTCCTCAAATCTACCCACAACTCCGTCTTCTAATCTGAAATTAATTGAAGCCATTAACAAATTTTAAAAAAATGCTTCCAGATTTTTTGAATTTTAGGAAATAATTTTTCAGAATACTTTTCTTTGGCCGAGGATTCTTCTGTCTGGTCAGATTCTTCCTCTGTAGGGACGACGTGTCCAAAAGGCTCAGAAGATATGGAAGCAATACTGCAAAGAACTACTCGGGAATCACTGCTCGAAGTTAATACGAGTTGATCGTGGAACCGATTGATTCGTACGTTCCAGACCCAGTGGGAATGTTCAATCCGCGATAATACAGGCTCGGTGGTCATTCTAATATCCCAGAATTTCAAATATCCATCGTCTCCACACGTGGACAAAAAATACTGTCGATTAGCGTTGAAATCCAAATCCCTACGTTAATTATAAAACACAAGAGACGTTAGAAACCAAATCACTTCTTGATTCAATTATATACCAATTTTCCCATGCTTTTATTTACTTGCCTTACTATTTGCGAATGAGCATTGGGAATGGCCCAGGAAGACTCAGATGGATTTCGTAGGTCCCAACCCCGTACGTTGTTCTCATTCAGTGTTACGAATTGGTTACATCCGTTGTGTGGGTTCCATTTTCCGGTAGTGAACCTTGGTTGTCCTTTGCCTGCTAAGGTACCAACAACAGCAACCTGTTGATTTTAATCAATTCTTAGTACAATATGTTTGATGAAAATTTTAGGTGAATTTCATTTTGTTTGGGAGGTATAGAGAACAAAGCACCTGTGGATTATCATTTCTTAGGTCCCAAAGAACAAAATTATTATCCACAACCGAAACAGCTTTTGTACCATCACTAGGATGATAAGCGATTACTTTTAATTCATTCCCGTAGGGCGTTGTGTCAATTTCAGACAATTTTTCGAGTTTTAAAATCTCATTCGTGGATTCACCGATCATTGGCATTCTCCAGAGAGCCCCTTTCATTTGACAAACACCCTCGTCTGTAAATATAATGGTTTTTTTTAGTTGCAGGAGATTCTAATCCCTTAAGCATTTTACTTTTTATATGAATGATTAATGTATTCTGTATACAAACCATTCAAAGTATTGTAACACGTAACAAATTTGTCGGGATCCATTGAAGAGGCTTGTAAAGACCATATTTCGCCAATTGGATGTTGATAAAATAGAGTTTTCAAACTTCCAGTTTCTTCATTGAGTTCTACTAAGTGCACCTGATTATTACTAAAAGTTAGGGACTGAGTCCCTACTAAAAATCGAACAACGTCCGTTTCTGCAGTTTGTGCCGAAAGAGCCCTGGCCTGTAGTATAAAATGTTGAGTTAAAATTTTATTTTTACATATTTTTTTCTGAAGATCAATTAGACAGAAAAATTAGGATTTAAATTAGCAGTGTTTAATGTTCAAAATTATATTTTGAGAAAACAAGGATGAAAACCCACACTGTAAAAGAAGTGAAATTGAATTGACCAATCTGCTGTAATTTATCCTGTCGCATTTCTTGAAATTTAACTTGAACGTAAGAAGTTCACAAGCCCAATTGTGAATGAATATTGCATACGTAATACCCTAAAATACCACGTGGATATTCTAAAGTTTATCTTTTCCCTCAATTTCCTACAGTAAGAACTGGCTTGGGAGTAATTCTCTGATAGATACAAATGTTCCACTTTTTAGGTTATATTTTCATGTTTATCATTTCAAGAAGGTTGTGAATTCAACGTCGATAAACAAATGACGAGAAAATAATGAATTTACGTTGCAGGTGACCAGTAAGGTTTCTCGTGAGCAGCGTAGGAATATAATACATCCACTTTTTTCACAGTCTTGTCTCATTTAAGAGGATTTGTTAACCTATAAATACTATATTTTCTTTCTTTAATAGCATCGATCGTTGTTTCGAAATTCTTTACCTGAAATTCAAGACCATATATAACAGGATTATCGTTTTCCATTTTGCAACACTTTCTGTAGAAAGCCGATATTGCAAAAATTTGACAGCTCGCACAGCTGGCTACAATTCAGTATATCCATACACTATATAGGATATGGACATAGATAGGACATGTCCATGCACCAACACCATATGCATCTCTCATTCGTAATTTGGTTTATCATTCCACAGGCGCGACATACATTAATTTCAAAAGAATCAGAACTAGATGAGAACGCAATAAAGTATTTTGTGTGTGAAAATACCGTATGAACCAGTTCTGAAACTATATATAACATCTTCTTGGAACATGTCCCCACTGAGAAAAAATTAATTAAAATTTTTCTACCCCCTGCCTTACCAACCTAATAAGCAGGTTTCTAGCTTACCACTTCTCTCTGTCTCTCCAGGAAAATCCCCCACTACTATTCCGAGGGCTCAGCACTCTGCGTCTGCGCGATGCACCAGGAGTCTCTGTGGGGTCACCAAATGAATTATGTCAAACAGAGTAACAGACCACAGTAGTTCGAACCACATAGAACAACTCTGATGGTGATATCCTTCTTTACACAATAATAATAACGAAACTCCCGTTCGACAAAACGCGTTTTGTGAATGAACTCAATAGATTTTTGTACTTATCGAGATCTGTCGTATTCTTGATCTCGATCGCGGTTCTCTGCTCAGCAAATAATATAATAATAAAAACTTGCTCTCGCGTGCATGCGTGTGAGTGTCGTTTCGCGAATGAGTGCACCTGTGCCCTTTTTTTGGCGGAGTATGCTGACGCTACAATTTTCAAACGTAAGTAACATCTTTTGATAATGAATTTAGATGACGAGTGAATGAGCAAAGCCTGGTTGGAAAATAAAATCAGCAGTGACGATCAAGGATGGGTTGTCAGGCCGATAGAAAGGACTGTCCAATGTGTGTATTGGTCTTTAAAACGGATGAGCTCTGCGATCCGGTTTTGACCCACCTCGCAAAAATTCGTCAAAAAATTCTCACTCGAGATGCTACTTAAATTTATCTCAACTTCTTGTATATTATGCTTTATACCGATTCCTGGTATCAGGTTTTTTCATTAATTTAGTGTATTGTTATTAATTATGATCATATGGTTACGACTACGAAAATATTGAAAAAAAAAAAGGACAAGTATCTATTATTCCTAGCATTTTGTGCTATAGGGCTAAATTTTGGATGCAAATTTGGAAACCTCTAAAAATGAACTATGTTCCACTCAAGTTTCAAGCAATTAGAATTAAACAGTTTTCAAATTGGGAGCATATAAAAATGGTAGGAATCCCTAATTCTAATGTTGAACTATTTAAAAAAAACAGTTCAAATAGCCTCTCCGCTCCTCCTTCTCCTCGAATTCTTACCAAAGAAGTCAACTTGGTTGTACAAACATTTCGTTGCAAATAGCTAGGGCCAATAAAAAAAAACAAATGGTCGTTCGATATTATTTATTCAAAAATATGTTATATGAATAATTCAGAGTTAATAAAACGATAAACTTCATTATTAAGGAACAAAATTTATATTGAAGTTGAATTTTATCTATATCTTACTCAAGAATTGAGCATAAAATTTAAAAAAGGACCATACAAAATTGAACCGTTTCGGATTTTATTTGCAAATCTGTGACCCTAACGGGGACAATATTTCATAATGAAATTTTTATACTCAACATTGAGCAGTTTCGAATTGAGTCGTTCGAAATCCGTGGATTTAAGATTTAAAGTGTTTTTAATTCAATAATTTTGAATTAAATTAGCTCAATTGGCTGATATTGGCTTTCAATTCTAATCATTTTCTATGTAAAATGTTTCACCTATAATCATTTCAAAATGAACGGTGTTTACAACTTTTTTATTGGAGTGTGAGACAACACGATGTTTTATCGAACCCAGATGACCCATTTTAATAAAGTGCATCCTACAGATTTATCACGTTCGAAATTACTTTTTTAGACCCAAAAGTGTTAAACATCCGTTTTGAAATGAAATTCATAAATTTTTATTATAGTGATTATTGAATTAAGTGCGATTTTAAGAAAATTAAATAAACTCTCTTAGTCAACAAACTTGGAACTAAAAATTGAACCTTTCTCTTCATTGGCTTAGTTTTTTATTTTTATTTGCTTTTGTAATGAATGTTGAAATTTTTACACTTAATTAAATAAAAGATTCTAATGAACAACTGTATAATAAAAATGGGTGGTAATAGATCTTGGTGTCATAAAACCAGGATCAAATAACAGTGGAAATATCACCTTATAAGCATGAAAGTAAGCTCAAGATCTTCGTCAGCTATTTTTTCACTTAAAAAAAAAATGTGTGGAGTAAGTGCCACGTGATCAGGTCACCTAATACCTGTTGCCAGGGAATTGGACGAACCGGACGTGTAGGGGCGATTCCATCAATTAAATCTGTCTCGTCGTTAAATAAATCTTTACCAAGATTTCCGTGTTGAGAATATTTATATGATAGAATAAGAATAGAAACATTCCAATTACATAGTTTCAAAAGAAGGAAAAAAGCTCCTGCTCAAAAGGAAATAGCTTAATATTATACCGTCAAAAACAAAATATTTAAGATAAAAAAGTAAGAAGGTATATCATTTTTAGTGATAAATTTTTTTGGTGAAGAAAATATAATATAGATCCGGACAAATGTTCATGGAACAAAAGAAGTATTGATTTTATTCTTAGAAAACTGTCCTCTCAGTTTCAATTTGATTTCAACCTTAAATGGTTGTTAATTTGGAATTAAAATTAAAGAAGTTCTTTCTTGGAGATCGTGATTTAAAAGTACCTACAAGATATTTTCCTAAAGCACGTAGAAGCAATTACAGTTAAGGAATCACTGTTGCATAAACGTGATATGTCATACACAGAACGTGACAATGTTATCCTCCTTGTCGATCTTTGATTCCACTTGTTATTCAACTTTAACGCATTTTGTAGTTTTGAAACGTGACACGATTTAGATAAAACTGCCCTTTGTAAGATTAATTGGAAGTAGGACAGGAAAATTAGCATTGAATCCAATAAATATTGGTGCGAATACGAACGATACAATATTTTCTTTGATCAAGAAAATACCGTATCGTCCGTATTTGACCGATATTTTTTTTTAAATTCAATCCTATTTTAGTTTTCACATAAACTTCATTTATTATAATAAAACTTTAATAAATTGAAATAAATCAAATAATTGTATAGATAAACTGTAAATCTCTTGGACCAGAATTCTGGTCCAAGCAATGATCAAACCTGCGATTCTGGTCCAATTGACCCGGAAATCGTTTTTCGGTCCAAGCTTGGACTAGGGATATTGGGAACCGCAGAATCATATGACGCCATTCACAATTATAATGCGGTCAAATCGGAACTAGCAAAAGAGGGTTACAGTTTTAAGATACATTTTAATTTGTGCAGGAAAATTCATTCACGATTATTTTTTTTAAAGTTCAAAACAATAAGTAAACAATGCAAAAATGTATCTTCCGAGAACAAATTGCTTCTGTCGGAGTTTTCGTTATGTACAGTGAATAAAAAACACACATTTACTGTCAGAACTGCTTTTTCTCAAAATAACATTTACTTTACGACAGTAAAAAAAAGTAAGTTTCAGTAAATTATAATATTTAATAAACTTTCATTGACGCAAGAAACAACACAGAGTTATTTTATATCAATTCAGACATGAAATAATCAACATCTAGAATAGTGTAACCTTAAAGTTTTAGGTTAGATTTGATATTTCAGTTCTGATCATCTGTTATTTTATAATCTCTGTATACTCTGAATCAGATTGTTCACTGTATACGTTATTTAAAGTATTTTCAAGCTCAAAATTTATTCAAAAGTTACTTGATATGGTGAAATAATAGTTATTTATTATTATTATACCATTAAGCCAAATCCCTTGCGGGGTAAGCGTAACTCGTTCGGTTCCAGCCCCTCTGTA
>WSXT02000006.1:4384188-4407709 GCA_011762715.2 Neuroterus valhalla
TTTTACGTTATTTTTTAATATTAAATACCAATTACAAAACAAATCTATGAAAACAAAATATATTTTTAGTTCAATTTTAAAAAAAACAGGCATGCGCAATAGTTTTTCCGAGAAGAAATAATATTATAATAATAAATTCCTTTTTTTGGGTAACATAATCTTATTAACCTAAAAATTTACAGAAAGCTATTGATCATTCGCCGATCCAACAGTATCGATACTTTGGTATCGATACTTTTCAGACCGATTTTGAACTCGGATCGGATCGACAATATTGAAAGTATCGATCATCAAGGATCGATACTTTTTGTGAGGATCGCCCATCACTAGTCCCCATAGTTTCTTTTAAAATATATTTGTTTAGTTAAACATTTATTTTTGTTCAATTTAAAATTTGAGCAATAAAATTTCTATTTAATAATCTTTTGCAGTAAAAGTTAATTTATCTGTCTGAAAACTCAACTCCTCCAGTTAAAGATTCTTTTTTTTAGTATAAAACACTTATGCTTGGTTTAAAATTGGTTTTTAAACTAAAGGTGTTGCTTTTCCATTTTTGTTTGAAAATGATTATTTTTTTACTTTGAAATTCGATTATTTTGTTGAACCATCATATTCTTTCTTAGAAAATGGAATATGTTTTTTTCGTTATCGGAAATTGATTTTTTCAATTTAAGTTTAACTGTTTCAATTTTTGTAAAAAAAACTTTTTTTTTTGAAAATTAGATTATTCTTCTTAAAATTGATTCATTTTGCAATGTTTGATCTGTTGTGTTAAAGGATGTTTAGAATAAACGTCATGAATAAAAATAAATGTTTGCGTTTTGCGACAAGTATAAATACGTTAATACTCCTAGTTGACCGGGAAAATTGAAAAACATAACCGGGAAATGACCGGGAATTTGAAATCGTCCGCCGAATCGCCACCCTGTTTTCAGCTTGAAATTTCCACTATTAGGTTGTAAATGCAGTTTGCTTGACTATTTATTCCGTTTTTCGAATGCACCTTTGAAGGTTGCGAACACACAGATTTTTTTAAAAAGTGATTTTTTTTCAAAGATTCAACTGCTTTGTTGGAAATGCAACTGTTCGTGATTCAAGTTTGGTCTTTTTCGTTTGAAAGTTCGACTATTTGGTTTTAAATTCATCTCTTTTGGTAGATGAATAATCTCTTTCATGAGAAACGGCAGAAGTAAGATGTGGATCTTGAAGTTTAGGAACCTATAATATATTTGAAATGTAAATTCAGTATTTTTCATCTATAAATATTATGAATATAGCTGAAAATGCTCAAGTTTTAAGAGTTCCACTAATTTTGAAACTTTTTCTTTAAACCTTCACCTGAAAGTTTTAAGAATGATAAGTTTCTGGAGTGGCAGAATGCTACATTCTTTAAATCTTTTCAGCCGCACATAGGAAAAGGGGAAACACTTCCGGAGGCGCAGTGGATGTGCAAGAGGTGTGTTGACAGTCAACCTAGAGTTCGGGAACATGTAGAACCTAAGAACTCAATGGTTAAGGCGAATATCAGAAAAGTTTGTAGCGGCAGAGACCAACCACCTCCACCTCCAGAAGACATGACGAAGTTACCCTACGATGTAAGTTTCTTTGAAAAAAACTCTTCGAATTTTCAAAGCCCTTACCCTACGCAAAATAATAATCAATTGTATTTTATATTTCAGCCGGACATGTTGAGTTGGGATGCACATCACAGGGTGAATGCCGAACAAATTTATTGTTATTGTGGATTAAACGGTGAGTGGTACACGCAAATGTTGCAGTGTGCTCGTTGCAAGCAGTGGTTTCATGAAAAATGTGTTAGCTGTTTAACGTATCCTCTTTACAGTGGAGACAGGTAACTTCTTTACTTCTATTTGTTTGAAGAAAAGAAAAAAAAATCTCCTTTTTACGAAAAAAAAACTTTCTTTCAGATTCTATGTATTTGTTTGTTCAATGTGCAATTATGGCAAAGAATTTGTGCGTCGATTAGAGATAAAATGGGTAGATTTGGTGCACCTGATGTTGTACAATCTGACAGTTTATAATGCAAAAAAGTACTATGATCTGGACACCGTCATCGTTCCATATGCGAATGACAATTGGAACACTTTGCAGCTGCCCTCTAGAGTGAGTTTTTATATTTGGAATGAATTTATTGGGAGTATTTCATTTTTGATTGACACTGAATATATTTTCCAGATTCGAGACGTTAGTTCACAGGTTCGCAGAGAATCCATCCTCGCGATATTAACTAATAATAGGAATAGATTTAAGTGCGGTAGAGAAATAAAGAAGCGTACCACAATTTGGGGACTTCGAGTGAGATTACCACCTCCATGTCCTGTCGTGCACCTTCCTCCCACGGGAGTGATTGACGATTCCGTTTTGCGTCGTTGCTGGGGTGCCAACAAAAGACTGCAATACCTTCCTCCAACTGCTGGGTTCGTTTCTGTTTTTTTCTGTCTCTGTTCTGTTTTGAAGGCATATTTGATTTCATTAAGAATCCTTTTTGTTCTTCAGACCGGTATTAACTCCAGAGAGTACAAAGCAACTCAATGAACTGAAGCAAAATGCAAAGGAGAATGTAGAAGTTTCTTTGAATGTGACCGATGTTGCAATGAGGGGCTACCAAAACTGCGAGGCAGAGCAAAGTTCTTGTGCAAGTCCACCTAATGAATCCACTGAAGCCCTTCGAGAAAGGTAGGGTTCAAATTTCGTTTTAATAATTTAAGATTGAACAATGAGAAATTATATCTATTTCAGATAAGGTTTTTAAATTAGACAATTTATATTTAAAATTAAAATAGCGAACAATTTGTTCCACATAATTATATCCCTTGAAAATTAATAGTATAAGGATAACACGCTCATGAAAAGCTGTATATTTTATCGATTGTTTCAGGTACAGTGGAGGGGGCTTCGTCAAGAAATCTTTCCCATTTCCTAAGTTGAGCTTGCAGAGGAGAAGACGACTGATGGCATTAGGCAGTTCTCGAGAAAGAATG
The DNA here is from genome assembly GCA_011762715.2 of Neuroterus valhalla. Taxonomy (NCBI): domain Eukaryota; kingdom Metazoa; phylum Arthropoda; class Insecta; order Hymenoptera; family Cynipidae; genus Neuroterus; species Neuroterus valhalla. The sequence goes on from WSXT02000006.1 coordinate 4,387,191, forward strand.
ATGCGCAAACATAAAAAGAGGGAAAAGGATAGCACGGATACCACTACTAAATTACAATGTGTTCGAGATGCGAGGTATCGGAAGGCTAGAAAATTACTAAAAAATGCTATTGCAAAGGTAAAGAACCCTTTGACCATATTCCAAACAAAAAATTCTTATTTCAAAAAGGAATTCTATTATTTAATAATTAGTCAGAAATCTCTTGATATTCAAAATATTGCACAATTTGGGATTGACTGAATATACTGTTCATGTATGTATGTGTGAGTAATTGTTCCACATTTTTAAAGTATATAAGCAGTATTTAAGGGAATTTAAGATAAGAAAACCATAGAGGTTAACTGCGATACCACATCAGTCAGTCAAGCAGAAGTTGACGAAGCTCTTGCAACTATTCGATTGATTTCCTGATTTATAAAAGGCTACGAAAGTACTCAAAAATGCTATTGAAAATGTAAAGAACCCGTTCACATCTTTGTTAAACCTAAAAAATTGTTATTATAAGTAGGAATTCAATTTTCTAATGATCGGTCAAATAACTTCTATGTTGGAAACTTGTTTTTAAAATATTATACATTGTTTAAAATATTATTCGCAGTCATCAGAAATCTCTTGATATTCAAAATATTTCCCCGTTTAGCATTGAATAAATACACTGCTTATGTATGTGAGTTACTGTTCCATATTTTCAAAGTAAGTAAACAGTCAGTTAGGGAATATGAGATAAGTAAACCAGAGAGGTTAATTGTGATGTTACATTAGTCAGTCGAGCTGAAGACACAAGCAGTAGTGGAAGAAGTTTTCGCAATTATTTGATTGATTTTTCAATTTATGAAAAGATCAATTTTGTGTTATTTACTGACGGGAGGGTTGAAAGCCGTTATTTTATAAACTTCTCTTGTATCTACATTTTTAACATTGACTGTTTTTTTGCGCTTGGAATTCGATTAATTTGTTTTCACAATGAAAGTGAAGACCAAAAAAGACAAAAGTGAATAGATCTCCTTGAAATCATATAAGGATTAAATAACATGTCAACTCGTGTAAGTTTATAGTATTTCAGTTTTCTTGTATTGTAAAATGAGGAATGAACAAAAATCCCATAAGACCAGAAAATGCCGGCATTTTATTTCTGGCAGTTCCCGTTCTAATTTTCAAGTGATTCAAAATTTCTTCACTCATAAAAATGTTTTTTTTTCAGTCTTATACTGAAATCATTTATTTTTCAATTGAACAATTTCAAAGTCTTAGACTAGTAAATAATTATACGACAATGAACAATTTCTAACATAAGACTTCAAATAATTAATTTCTCTAAATTACTTCAAATGAATAATTCTTGTAATTAATTGTGAGTTATTGAAATTCCCGAGTTCAAATTCTTTTTTTTTCAAGCATACCCTTTCAGTTGTTCCATTTCGTAAATTTTCCTTGTAATAATTCAACTTTGAAGGAAATCAGTATAAAAAACGTTGCAGTGTCTGAATTCAAGTTTAAATAATGTTTAGTTTCAAATCAGGTTTAGAATGTTTTTAGGAGTATTTTCTTGAAGTTCGCAAATTGAGAATCCTTCCATTCAGAACGGTGAAAATGTCAACGTAAACTCATTTTTTATTGAAGATTTAATTTTAAATGTTTCAAACACAAAAGAGTGTCAGCTTTTAAGCCTATACTTTAAATCAAAAATTCGTTAGCAATCCATGAAATTATCGATGATTCCTTTCTTGCATTTCAGCGACCGCCCTTCACAGATCTAAGTAGAAAATGATACTTTTTGGGCATGTATGGTCAGAATTTAGGGATGTAAAGTAATTCTCAGTTTCTAATGGTGATACGGAAAGGAATAACCTTTCCATTTCGACCTCATTTAGACAATTTTTTACCTAAAAATTGTCTGGTTGAGGTCGAAGTTCAAAAGTTCTTCCTTTTCGTATAACTTATCAAACGTCAGGGTGGCGACTTGACCGGGAAATGGACGAGAATTTAATTGAAAAACCGGGGATTTTTTTGACTCAACTTAGACTATTAAAAATTCTACCGAAAAAATACGAGAGATGATTGCTTTCTTTTTATGAATCAAAAAGATATCTTACAATTTGATTTAAAGAATGTAACGTTCCTTGAATGTGATTATCAAAAGATTTAAATACATCTATACTTCAGGAGAGGAAGAATTTTTTTTTCTATTATGAGAAAAACGTTTTGCAAATTTGTTGCTCTGTGAGATTTTTTAGCTGACTCAACTTTGATAATCGAATTGATAATAGCCCAAAAATACAGAAAGAATTATTGTCTACATTTTTTCAAAAAAATGTTTTTTTCGCGTATTATTTGCTATTCCTCATTTATCTGACTTGGGACAAGGAATTTCAGGAAATAATTATACTTTTTGTTTCTGGACAGGAAGTTTCGGTAAGAAATATTATTTCACTTGGAACAATGAATTTTTGTGCATGGAACGGGAACTTTTTAAGATAATTATACTTCAGATTTAGAAGAGAGGAATTTTAAGGAATGGTTCCTCCAATTCAAAATTCGTCACAATTTTCCCTCTTCTTAATTTTAAATAAAGAAAGTAGGTACTTCAAGAAATCTTTAGAGTAGAAGTAGTATTCCGAAGAAGAAATATTCCTCAATTATGATAGAAAACTTGTTTACATTGTTTATTGCAAATTCATCCTTTTTAAGTTGAAAAATAAACTGCTTGTTTAAAATTTTAATTTTTTTGCTGAGAGTTAAATTTTCATTTTGAAGTTGCATTATTTTAATTCAAAATCCACCTGTGGTTGAAATTGTAACTACTTTGTTAAAAATCAGCTCATCTTTTTCTGGTGAAAATTCAAGTGTTAAGTTGAACATTGATTTTTTAATTTGAAAATAAAACTGTTTCTTTAAGAATTTATGTACTTAGTGGAAAATTTGCCTTTTTTGTATAAAATCGATCTTTGTCGTCGAAAATTCATCTTTTTACTTGTAATACATAATCTATTCATTTGAAGATTCATCATTATACCAGAAAATGCATCAGTTTGGTTGAAAATCAATTTCTGCAACTGAAAATTTAACGGTTTCATTTCCAGTGGAAAGTTGATCTTTTCTAGTTCAAAATTCGACAATTCGGTAAAAATTCGTCTTTTTTAATTGGAAATTCAATTATTTCGTTGAAACTTCACATATTTTGTTGTAAAGTCGATTTTCTGGTAGAAAGTTATCTTTTTTTTGAGAGAGAGAGGTTAATATTCTTCTTAAAAAATTTTTCTTTACGCTTAACAATTCGAGTTATATAGTCAAACGTTTATCATTTTAGTCAAAGATTCATCTAGTTTAAAACTCTTATGTTTGTTTTTAAATTAGTTTTTCAAGCCAAAAATGTCACTATTCCATTTTTCTTTGGAAATTTTTATTTTCATGTTTCGGATTTCAACCATTCTGTTGAAAAATTGTATTTTTTGGTTGGAAATTAATTCTTTGTCAAAAATTGAAGTATTCTAGTTAAATGTTCATCATTACAGTTGAACATTCGGCTTTCTGATTTAAAATTCAACTTATTTAGTTAAATACATAAAATTTTTATTTTATTTCTTATAAGTAGGTATTTTTTTCTAACTGAAAGTTTTACTTATTCCAATTGAAAATTTCATAGTTTCAGTTAAAAATTCAATTGGTCAGTTTAACATCCATTTTCTTCAATTTAAAATCTGAGTACTCAAATTTTCGTTGACAATTTCTCTTCTACAGCAAAAGTTAATTTATCTTTTTAAAAACTCAATTCCTTCAGTTGAAGATTCTTTGTTTTAGCCTAAAACTCTTATGCTTGGTTTGAAATTGGCTTTTTAAACTAAAAATGTTACTGTTCCATTTTTGGTTGAAAATGATTATTTTTTGACTTTGAAATTCGACTATTTTGTTGAAACGTTGTATTTTTTATTGGAAAATAATCTTCATGCTTGAAAATTTAAGTGCTCCAGTTAAATATTCATCTTTTCATTTGAAAATTTGTTTTCTCGGTTGAAAAATGAACTATTTATTTGGAAATCCGTGTTTCTTTGTTATCGTAGATTGATGTTTTCAAATATAAGTTAAACTATTCCCATTCTCTTGAAAGAAATTATATTTTTTTGTCGGAAATTTGAATATTCTTTTCAAAATTAATTTATTTTGCAATGTTTGATCTGTTGTGTTAGAGGATTTTTAGAATGAACGCCATGAATAAAAATAAATGTTTGCGTCTTGCAACAAATATGAATATTTCACTTCAAGTTGACCGGGAAAATTAAAAAGCTTGACCGTGAAAAACCGGGAAATGACCGGGAATTGGAAATCGTCCGCCGAATCGCCACCTTGAACGTTCATTCAATGTACTACCAATCTGAACCAAATTCCTCAGTCTATCAATTAAATTTGCTCTGATATTTTTTGAAACTTAAATTTTCATACGAGGTCATTTTTTCCAGAGTAAATCTCGGAGCAATGAGGATTTGCCACCAACTCCCCCAACATCAGTTTCCGGGCCTCCAACGCCTCCCGCCACAACTTCCGGAATGCTCGAGATCTCGGTACCAGGCTCAGGAGAATCGCCCCCCGCAGACACCAGCGGTGACGAGACTAGCTCACGAGGCACTCTGGACTCCTTCATTCCTCCGCCCAAAGACTTCGAAGGCAAAAACAATCCCTTCCGAAATCTGAGCGAACTCCTCAGCACGTCCTGCATTCTCAGCCAGACTTCCAGCACTCCTCTCCCATACAACCAATCTCCCATCACTCTACCTTTACCCTTAACCCCAGTAATATCCCAACCTCCACTCGTGAGACCAGCGAAACGTCAACTATCCGAAAAAGACATAATTATCGACAGAAATGGACAAGTTAAACGCAGAAGACAACATCGACGAGGTCGTCCACCCCAACAGTTTCAACAAACCGCGAGCAAAACAGCCACAATAATTCCAGCTCGAAACAGCGATGTCAAGAATGAGTTTGTCAGGAATCTGAGAAGCTCCTTCAATGGTTCAACGAGCAACGCAAGTAGTCAAATCGGAAATTGCGTCGACTATGCTTTGAATGGAAGGAGACTGAGACAAAGGCAAAGCAACGAGAAGCTTCCTCCTCCCGAAACTCAGCTGCAGAAGAAGGGTAGAATTCCTTCGTTACCTAAATGTTCTCCAGTGAAGCAGAATGCTCCTGACATATCGATCGACGATCTCAAATCGTCGGTGAACATTTACTTTGGAGCTGCGAACAGAATAGCCTCAGGAGAAAAATTCTTTATCAAAGCGAAACGAATGGGTCCTAACGGCCAGACGCAGTATCTCATCGAGTGGGAAGGACCCAATACTTAACAGTGAAATTCATCTACTAAATTTATGTAATCATCAAAAGCAGGAGCTTTTCTTCATTCGGCATCGAACCAGCCGATCGACTGACCCTCCTCTTTATAAATTCGATAGTATATCATACGTGGATCAAAGGATTTCACATGCACTCGTCCGTTGAAATTTTTTTGCCGGAAACTTATTGTTATTTTTTTTATTATACTTTTTAAAAATCTTCTATCAATTGGACACTTGGACACAATTTGGACACTTTCGGAAATGTATTCAACTATTCTGCAGTAACTTTATTATATTTCGTTGCTGGCCGACGGATTTCGTTCTTGAATTTTTTCTACTTTGTCGATTACCGTACTTAAGATTCTAAATCATGGGTTATTTATTAATCAGTAACGTGTCCAATTTGAATTCATGGAGCGCCTTCCACCTTTATGTTTTGAGTCCAGTATTACGTAATATCGTTCAGGAAAGAAGAGCAACGAATTGTACAATAGAAGATTTATTCTTACAGAAAGAAAAATCACGAATGCGAGACACTTAGAAAAAAGGATGTGAAAGTTGCTGTCAGAAATCGTTCGTCAGTAGACGTTAACTTTGAAAGAGTACCGAGAAGTGTAAGAATAAGTTTTTAACAAAATTGGGCATCTCCTCCCAGAGACCGTGAATCAAATTTACGGAAAAACAAAGGATGAATTGATAAAGGGTTCCTCCCGATTTCTCCAATTGACTAGCAGATTTAAGAGGCTAGTAAATAATAATGATAACAGACTAAACAAGAAAGCTTATTTTTCAATACGATCTTAGAGTTAATCCTTTGCTTCATCATTTTCATCCCCTCAAATTACTAGTAATCTGAAAAATTGAAAGGATGAATACTTTTCCATGTGAAAGCACCCTTCTCATGGAATCACATTTTTATATTGTTTGGAAGACGGGAATCAAACTTACAGATTTTCAGGTGACCTAAAGGGTTCTGCTAATTTCAGAAGTGATGATAGCTTTTTTTTAAAATCAATTTCATCGACAATTAAATCTTCGTAACATCGAAGTGCCCCAATTTGAGGTTATTAATACAGTTCTGTGAAGGAGGTGGCTTTGACACAGAAAAGTTTCGATGTTTCTAAATTTTATATTCAAAACAAGCTACATTTTTCGTTTAATTTCGGTAATTTTCAATCTGATGATTTTTCATTCTGGCGGGAGGTTTTTCATTACTGAAAAAAAAACATTTCATTCAAGATTAGAATTAACAAAGTGATTATTACTCTTCTAGAGAAATGTAAGATATTTTTGTAAATACCCTGAAAAAAAACGGGACAAAATATCAAAAATGGAAACGGAACTTTTGGTAGAGCTCTTAGAAAGAAATTTAATAATTTTGCCATTCAACTTTTTTGCCGTATCGATCATTGAAAATCTGAGCGTTCATTAATTGTAAGCTAGCCGAGTTTACAAAATTTGAAGTTATATATTTTTTTTAAATCAAAAAGCTTTAAAAACTTGATAGGAAAATAATTAATTAAAATCAAACTATTTTGAGAAGATGAAATTGGAAGCATTATTGCTCACTACAATACAAGACTAAACCTATGTACTACTCACAAACCTACTTGATTCGTCCGAAATCAAAACCGCATGGAAACGACAAACAAAAATCGACCATACCAGCATTTAACGTACAAAATAATATGATAAAAAAGAAATCTTTTAATTATCCGTCAAAGAAATGCCAGCCTTCATTTCCTAAAAGAAGAAACTTCTCGAATCTTCCATTCGACCTTCTCCTTAGAAGTGTATTTTTAAGGCTTACTGAGGAGCGTAAAATTCTGTAGAATAAGGTTTGCCTTGTACAATATTAAATAATACGAAGGGTTCTATGGAATGTATGAAGGTCAAAGGGGCTTGGTAGATGATTTTGAATAGATCTCTCGTCTATCCTTTGATACGTGTATTTTTACTATTACTCTAAATTGAATTGGTGAATTTTTAATTAGACAGGGAAAATTAGTTAAAACGCATGGGCGAAATGTACCTTCGAAGTGGTACCCTAAGAACCATTTAAATAGTTGAATGCAAGGCTAACTGTGTTCTTATTCGAATAATGTGATACGGGAAGTCCAGCATCATTGCTGGTTGTAGTTTTTTATACAAGGCAATTAATGTGATACGACGCGTATAGTTGTTGTGTATGTTTTTTCTATTTTTTGTGAACAGGGTTCAACAATTAAAGATAAAAAAAGTGATTTAAATTAATTCAACTCTGTTTGCAAAAATTAATTTTTTCGAAAAATGAACTTGGGTATGTCAAATAAGCAGGCAGTGATATCACCTTCAATGAGATTTATATTACACGAGCAATATCTAGCAACATGGGAAAAGGTAGCGAAACCAAAATCGTACTTTTATCTCAAATCGTTTTCGAATCGACTGTGTTTATTTTTCATCACGTATTGATGAAAAAAAGGACAAAAATGCTGTACTTCTACACTACCCGTATCACACTTTAGGTAGTTTATATTGTTTTTCCTGTAAGGGAACTTTAGGTAAACTTTTGATGAAACCAGGAAGTGGACACTGCCAAATTAACGAATCACGTGTTCAAAAGACGATAGCAAACGCTTCGCTATTTTAATTCCACTTGTTTTTTATAGAATTTTTTGTTACAGTGAGAATCCCTATGCTTGAAGATTTGTACTACAAGTCAATATCTGTTTAGAAATTTAAGTTTTGTATGTTAATTTATGAAAGCTTTTGAAAATTTGACTGAAATATTCCGGTTGCGACCGTTTTATTTCAGAAAATTGTATAAATGCATCTTTGTAGAAAAAAGTTCCTTTTTCAAATTAGTTCTTGCTATATTATTTAGTGACAACTCTTCTAAATATACACATTTTGAAATTCTGTTTCTTTTTACAAGATTAGGGAATGGGAAATTTAGTTATGAATTGACGGGACTAACGATGCGTTTGTTGTTTGCTAAGCATGCCTTCTGTTCTAATAAATGAATAAACGAATAAGCAGATTTAAGCCAAATCAGGTGGAAAAGAACTACTGCCAGTATCGTATGTAAATATTCCTTTTTTGTAAGCTATAAATACGTTATATATAAATAGTTCTGTACTGTATGATTGCAGTGGGATCATGTAATTTGTGATTGTGCGTTCGTGGGTGCGAAAGAAATGGAAAGTTTGATGTCGCATTAATCAAACTTTAAAACGAAAAGACTTCTCTTCAATCGTTTCCCGTAAATTTCCATTTCTTTGCAAGTAATTTTATCGACACAATAGATGTCAGTTACTGTTAACAATCGATTCGCAGTTCGTTCTCAAGAAAATAAAATCAATCTATTGATATTTATTTTTGTAAGTTTTATTCTACTCAAATCATCCGAAATCCAATTTTGGATACGAATTATGGACAAGTCTTTCAACATTCCGAAATTGTGAGTCCAAAGAAAACCTAAACTGTCGATTAAATTTAAATATTCGAAGGTAAATGAAATTGATTGTCGTCCAAAAAATGTAAGAGCAAGTGTTTAAGCGAACGTTTCGAGAATTCTTGTAGTTCTTATAATATAAAGGTAAAGCATTGGGAATGTTGATCACGCATATAGGCAAAATCATGTATATAAATTGAATAGAATTTATTGAAAAGAGGCACTTCGAAAATATCGCAGTTTCGAAATTTTTTTTAGTAATGTTTGATTCACTACACTTAGATGGATTTCTGTGCGTGAATATCTTTGCCAAACTATCTGTGTGATAACTAGAAACGGCTTCACGGAATTTGTAGCTGTTTTCTTGATTTCTTTTCTTCTGTATTTATGACTTATTGCGATCTCTGTAAAAAATCGATAACTTCTGAGAACTTCTAAAAAGTGCAAATAAGGCAGTTTCTTTCATGATTTTTATTCAATTTTTTTAAAAATTAAATGTTCCCATAATCGTGTCTTTCTTCGATTTGTACTGACCATGTATATGTGCAAGAATATTACCGAGCACTTAAGAAATAAGAATTATTTTGCTGCCTGTATAGAATAAACTGGGGGTCAAAAGCCTCGCTTGCAGATGGAATTTTAAATGCAGTCGACATCCTTCGTATCTTCATACTGGAAGCGGAAAAAATATACAGTCAACTTTTCGTATTTTTCTATTTTTAAACAATAGTGTGCGATCTGAGGAAATAAATAATCTTGGAATTCGATATGCGTTTTTAGTCAGCTCTTCTCAAATGCTTCACGAAAACTGATTGGAAAATGTATGAAAGTATTGAACAGATTGTTTTGCATAAGATTGAAAGAATAAAATCTAGAAAATAGATCAATTACAGAGAACTTCATTTCCTGAACTGCATTTTATAAAGGTATATTTGACATACTTTATGAACCCTCCAAAAAATAAATTTAATTGTTTAATTTTCGAATCGAAAAAGACGATCGTCGAATTCTTTCACGCCAAATTATCAGATCGAAAAGACGTTGACAGTTACATAAGGTGATTTTGTTATCAAGAAAATTGCGGCGAAGATTATTCATTACCGTGATGTTATTGCTATATTTTTTTTTCAATTCGATATGGAAAAAAAGAACTGGAATATATTAGACAGATGCAATTTCCGAAATGACTATCATTTGGGTAAGTTTTTTGTTGAATTTGAAAATATTCTCAGTTCGTCCAAAATATTAATAGATACAATTTTGAAAAACAGGAACATTTTCTGAAATTAATTTAAAATTGCTCTGATTGATTTTCCATAAATTGGCATTACTTTAAGGTAATTGCGGGAGTGGTGGAGCTGCTTTTGCTTACAACTCTTACAGGAGTTTTGGTCACTTTAACGGCTCTTTTCAGACTACTCGAATTAATGATAATCAGTGTAAATCCTGTTTGCCTTTATCTACTTCGACAATCGGGACAAATATTCACTGTGAGTACTATTAATAAGAATAATAATTCAGTTCAAAATTGGAAGAATGAATCTAAAATTATATTTTTGAATTTTTTCTAATAATTCACTAGCGGAATTATATTATAGGAAAATCGGTATCGGTTGAAAACTAATTGCTTACTATTTTTTCGTGCTCCTTGGATTATAGGCAATTCATTTCCTTGTAAAAAACGTTTATAGGATATTCAGGATTCAAACATATTGAAGGAATTAATGTAAAGAGTATACAAACTACAAACAAATAAAAATTCACTTCAGACCAGTCAAACTCTTAAGAAAGTGCTACGAAAAATAGCGATTCTGTATAAATAAACTTTATGCTGCAAAAATGTGAATTCCCACATCTTCAAAATTTCATAGCATTTCATTGAAATCCATTAATCACTTTCTAATCCATTTGAATATTTGAAATCCGTAGAAATGTTTCAACCCCTTCTGAATTCCTCTAAAATATTTGGAATAATCCAAAATCTGTAGGAATCTCTTGAAAATGAAATAAATTTGTACCCAAAAGTTTTCTAGAAATCCTTTAAAATGGCTTGAAACCCTTGAAATACTTGAAGGTTCCCTATAATCCATTAAAGCTTGTGAAAATCTTTGAAAATGCTACGGAATTCTTCGACCTCCCTTGACATTTTTTGAAATCCATGGGAATGATTGAAAATCTTTAGAAGCTAAAAATGGTTTCTCTGTGACACCAAAAAATTTAAAAGGAATTCATTATAAGAGTAAACTATCACAGGAAAAGCATTATAGGCCTGTACTTATTTAATTACAATATTTCCACTCAAGTGTTATTAAAATCAGAATTTTTTTATCAAGTTAGTTCAGTTAGTTTTGTTTTGCTTCTATTTTTAAAAAATAGCAGAAATGATTTCGGAATAAAAAAAAATTATATGAGCATGGCAGGGCCGAATAGCCCATGCCCAGTTAATTTTTAATTCAATTTTGATTGTAGTTTTTGATCGTCCTAACGTTACGTCGGACACAACAGATACCTGGGAAAATGTGTCCCAGTTCGACGAATGAACGAATTCATGAGCCATTTATTGCCACAATCGAACCACGTCCTATGGAAATGGAAGCAAATTTACCAAACCTTCAAACAACATTTGTAGCATCATTTGCATATCGAATTAACAATAATTCGGATGAAGCTCATATTGACGATGAAAGATTCCTACAGAGTGAAGAAATTCTTAGTAGCACTCTAGATCAAGAGTGATTGTATTAAAATGATTTTATACATACTTTATTTTCTAGTAATGTATTTTCAAGATATTTCCCTAAATTCTTAGAAAGATTTTGAATGAAAATAAAATTTAAAATAGAAGCTTAGACAAATATCGTCTTTTCCTTCATGAAATTGATGACATTTTTTCGAGTTTTATTTAGAATTACCATAGAAAATAAATGGCAAAACCTTAAACTCATTGAAGCTGAATAAAATTGATTGACTTATCATAGAATTAAAAAGTATTTATATTTGAATTATTTCATTTATTAAACATTAATCATAATACAAATTGTAAAAAATAACCTGCAATTAGCAGTTCCATTGATTTTCTGATAGTGCTCCAAATCATCTTTTCGCAGAGCATTGTGGCAAGGTTCATTCATCATTTGGAGTAATTAGCATTTATATAATGGAACACAAACACCAAGAAGAAGAGGGTGACTCCAAGGATATTTGAGAAAATAGCAAGTTGCACGTCCGTGATCATCCTGGAAAAAATACATAAAATACGATAAGCCTGCGTTCAGGAATCTAACCTATAAATTTTCCTATATGCTATGATAACGTTTACTCTTAGTGTCTAATACAAAAATTTTTGAAAATATTAGACTAAAGTTTCTGGATACCTTATTCTTGCAAGAGAAGTTGCTAAACTGTTTCCTCTAAAAACGAGGGAGTTCTGCCAATTTATCACGAAAAACAGATGCAGTTGACGTGAGTATATTTATATTTTTACTCATAGTTTTTACGTGGCTACTTTTGCTTCCAACGTGAAAGCAGGAAACAGACAATGGAAATCATTCATGCCAATCGTAATACTTTTTGGATGATTTTTACCCGTTAATGAACTACCAATCCCTGACGATTGTAGATTAGAAACGACGAATCAAGTTAGGGGAATAGAACGCAGGTTGGCAGTGTTGTCTGAAAACCGGAAGTAACTAGTTACATTTGGACTGGCGGCATTATTGATTTTTAATAGAATCAACTTGTATTAATAAGAATTTATGTAGATAAACTTCTATTCCATTCAATTCAATTGTATCCTTATGAATTTATTTCAATCCATAGAATTCACTTTTAATAGTTTTCAATTCAGTAATGATACCATTCGACCAAAGTTGTAGATAAATCCAATTAGATTTTTTAATCCACTAGAATTTCGTCGAATTCATGATAGAATATATAAGAACAATCAAATTATCAGTATTTTCTTAATTCAAAGATAATTTTCGAATTCTAACAGCTCTACTCTTCGACACCAGATGTCTCTAGCAACGACTTTCCTTGAAGAAAAAAACTTGTTCCAGAGAAATTTGTTAATAAATCTTCAGATCTGAAATTTGATTCTTAAAATATGGAATTAAAGTTTTGATTATTCCCTCGAGCTATCAAGAAATTTATTCAAAAGTAATTCGATTGTTTTTTTTGTATTATTTTGAAGGATGCACTGTAGCGCTTTGGCGGTGATTCTCGAACTTGAGACAGTCTAGACTCGTTGTGTTACACTGCTTGTTGCACCTTCGATAAATTTTTCTCGGAGAAGCTTCTCCACCCCCACCCCTATCGCGAGTCGCGACCACACTTACACTTCCGTCCTTGTGTGTCCTTGTTTCACAGCGATCCTTGTTCAACGCCTATACTTTTGTAAGCGTGTTGTGGCCTGTTTAACACCCGTTCTAACGCGAAAACAATTGTTGTTTTCGCGCACAAGTACTAACCGGGCTCAATAGCTCTTTCGGTCTCGCAAAACGCGTCCGAGTTTCTTTGCGCGGCGAATAAAAAGTGAAAAATCGGGTTAAAAACTCGAGACAAGAAGTTGGCGTTCGTTCTACGAATCCTGTGTTGTGGTCAATACAGTCGCAGGAGACTCGCCGTAAACATGAATTCTGGCGAGTCCTACTCTTTGCCCATAAATTTTTACAAACTAAATCATTCGTTGTGAATGAATTATTCGATGCATCACAAATCTGGATCGCACAAGACTTCGATTCGAGTATTTATTGAAAAATTCTTTTTGCTTTCGTGAACGATCAAAGTGGCTCCCGTGGAGGTTGTCGATCGCAACAGCAAAATTGGCTCTAACACGGATCCCACAATGGTCATACGGTAAGGAGAAATTTTTAGATGCTATCGCCCTTTTTTCAGGCAGAAACTCGCCCCTGTGTGAAGCGATTTTCCATAGACACAGGAAGACCCTAATTAAATCAGGCCTACCTATAATTGGATTTTTTTAGTGCTGCTTTTCGCGAAGCACCTGCTCTGAAAGGAAATTTGGTCTGTAATCATTATTGTGAACTGTAAAATCAATTTAGTGGAGCAAGGGAAACGGGAGAAGTAGGGTTTAAATTTAGAAAACTAGAATATCTAGAGTGAGTTTTGTAATTTAAGAAGTTTATAGAATTAGGAAGGCGTGTGAATATTATTTTTATTCAGAAAAATTCGCCAGTCGTCTAAAGGACGCCACACAGAGGAGAAAAAATTCTTCAGCATTTTTGTGATTTCTTTAGAGATAACAGCTGTTTATTTCCCTTGTTCAAAATGTGAACGTCTCAACATTTTCCAATATTTTAAATTCAGGTTTCACTTGCATTGTCGTGTCATTGAAGGAGATACGTAATTTCAAAATCGCGCAAACAGTTTTATCTTATCGCAATTCGCAGTTGTGTTTTGTCAAAACTTCCAATGCCGCATTAAAAAAAAAAATAATAATAAATAAAGAGTGACGAATCCAAGGATGATCTTTTTTAGATAAGTTGAGACGCTTTTCTGTTGAAAAGTGCTTCTAAGGTCACTTTTTTATGCGTTAGAATAGTTCAAATGGAAGGATTTTTTGAAAATGTGCTCTCGTAATCAGAATCAACATTAGTCGTGTGTTAATTGTTATTTAAATATTAATGCATTACTGCGAGAATTGGCATGTCAGGGGCGAAGACGCTGAGGTTAGTACGTGAGACGGAAGAGAACATCTCTCCAGTTATATTTCTGCCCTGAAAACACATTATTGTGAAATAGAAATTTTAGTTAATTTTTTTTTTTGCAATAAATATGACAGTGAATTTTTCAGATGTTTTTTTCTACTGCTCACGATTTTTCTTTTTTCTTTTCGTATACACTCATTTGGAATCAATAAAAAATCATTAAAATATTTGTTTAGGATAATAATTATCTACAAAGGGACACCTGTTTCTCCAGATTTTTTCCACTGTGAAGAATATATTTTATGTTCAAAAAAAGACCACTCGACTAGAGGCAGATAAATGTACTTGGACAAAAGAGTTTTGCAAGTCAGATTGAATCCTCGTATCATTTCGCAAGTTTGTACAATAAGAGACTACTCAGTGGGCAACAAATTTTAAGACGTTTTCAGAACTTTCTAACACCGTTTCTAGAACGTTATCCGGCCTGTCATAAGACGATTCAATGACGTTTATGCCCACTGGGTAGTTTCAGATTTGCTTCATTAACTTTAATTAGCATTTCATTTTTTTAATATTCTACTGTTAAATGTGCAAAGTAACTGAAATAAATTAGAAGGTATCGATTAGGACTTGAGTAATCAGTGTTTCAAATATATCCATGTAGGGGAACTTTGAGCAATTTTCGTAATCGCTCAAAATTACATAAATTATTGTAATTGTAAGTTGTCGCTTATGTTAAGGTTGAATTTATATTCTTGTTAAAGAACCTTGAAACCGTAACCGGAAAAACCCCGGGAATTTTTTTTAGGATCGGAAATTTTTTCATCCATCCAAAAATCTACTTTTTTTCTTCTTTATCTTGTTTTTATTATCCAATCGAGATTCAGGAAGACGAAAATCTGATTGCTTTACGTATCGCATGAGATACCATCTAAGTTTTCCGATGATTTCTTTCGTTTAATGTTCATTATATATGAGAGTTGAAATTCTTTCGTTTCAATACATTAAATGCTATTAGAATTCTTCATGAAATGAGCCAGAAGGGAGGCATTTTGTCAATTATTCAAGAAGATATTCCAAATTACTGTGAATCTCAATTTTTCTCGAAATCTAAATAATACCTGACAAGAAACATTTTACAAAGTTGATACAAAAAAGTTGAAAAAATCGGAGACATCTGCTCTTCAGGAAAATCAAATGAATGTATATATTTCAAATATATTTTATTCAAAACCTATGAGTATTAAATTCATATTTTTCATAAAAATATTTTTTTCAAAGGAAAATATATGTTTCGATTGTTCTAACATTGTTATTTTAACTTCAAAACATGTTGCACCATGCAAGCAAAAATTTTCACAATAAGGGTGATAGGATACTGCGATTTCAAATAAATTTATTTTCAAAATTGGCCCAAAGGCATTGCAAAATGTTCATCGTATAATATTTTACTAAGGGGTTAGTCACTTCTGAAATTATTCTAATCATGTGATTCCAGAATCTTCAAAAATCGGAATTGATGACTCAAAGTTCCAGATGTCTTGATGTGACCCTATGTATCTCACAAGATATGTCAAGGATCTTTTGAATATTTTCGAAAATTTATGTTTTTTTTTAGATTTCCTATTCTCCCTCGATATTTTAAACTACACTTTCAACCGTTTTTTTGTCGCTGAATTTCGAGATCTCTGAATTCTTGCGAATCTGATTTTTGTGATTCTAAATCTTCTATCTTTTTCTTCTTGAAAAAAAAAATCGGAAGTGAAAAGCCCCTTGAATTAGATTCAAATTTTGAGAGAACATTGATATTCGCACTACTTTTGCAATGTTTTCTTGGAAGATTGACAAAATCACTTCATTTATGTTCATTTTATATGTAATTTTGATAGCCTCTAACCTATTTAGGAGCATATTGTGTAAATAAATCAATTTTTCCTTTACGTTATGAATTCATTCGTTTTCAGAAATTTCTAATAAAAATTACACTATTTTTTGATACTATTCAATTTTAAACCAACTTCAAGGTTTTCAATTTCGGGCGCTTTTTAAAAATACATAATAATCTATTATTGAAGTTTAATCTTAGCCTATCGTAACCTTGGCTTTGGTTTTGAAATAATCTTTGTCACAAAAAGAAAGCCTATTTTCTTTGATCAGCAGCTGTAACTGTAACCAGTTTTTTTCTTGACTAGAACTCAAGACTGCTCCCTCTAGGTAATGCAATATCTTTTCAACTAATTAAAATATTCTCGGTTAAGTTCGTTTTTTGTGAATAAATTCCATACTCAATTCTAAATTCAAGCGGAATAAAATTTGAAACACATTAAGAAAGTTCTGTAAATCAAATAACTGTATATTATATTATATTATATTTTAATTCGAATGAACAAATCCAGTAATTACAATCGTAATCATTTCTTAGGGAAAAAATTATTATAATTTTTCTATTAATCACGTGGACTTTGAATGTAATTGATTTTTTTAAATTATTCGTCTTTCAGCGCTCGATATTCATTCTTTAATTTGACGGAAGTTTTTTACATTGTAGGATAGCGGTGTTCAACACTGGAATCTGGGCCAGTTAGACTGTAGGTCGCTGGCAGGTCGGTATTGATGAAGCACTCATAGATCAGCTTACCTTGCTCAGCCTTTCTTAAGATTTTCGTTTCGACTTCATTCAAATTTTCCATGCTACTTGTACTTTTGCATTAAATCCTTTATTGAATTTTAAGAAAAGTTTCATGATGTCCAACAAAAAGCTATAGAAAATAAAATTAAACATGGAACAGTTCACAGAGAGTAGATTGAATTCAGTATTATTAATTTGTTATTAAGTTTATTCTAAATATATCCTTGATTTTAAATTATTTCAAAGAATTGTCTTTTAAGAGACCTCTGAAGTAATTCTATTGTTTCCAAGAATCTTAAACTAAAGTCATTTGTACTTTTATGGCAAACAATTAATATTTGCTTTTTTAGTTCCTCGTCATTTTTGAAATAATGACCAGGTGTCTCCCACACTTTTTGCAAGGTTTTTCCCACACTTCTTATTTATATCTTTAAATCCTTTCGCTGCTCATTGAAGAGGTAGTACTAACATGTATACCTACTTCTCACGTATACATTCATTTCCAGTGCTTTGTTCACAATTTATTTTGTAACTTATCTTCCTGGCGACTACTCTTCAATCCTTTCTCTTGAATTGACGACTTCTACGGTAATTGGGAAAATTATAATGAGGTGTTTGTCTCCAAGGAATAAGTGAATGTATTCAGGGATAACAGTCTGTCCTCTTTTTCATCTAATCTCCCCTTCCCCCCCTTAAATTAAAAAAACTCTAAAACACCTAAAATTGAGACTTTTGAAGCAATTTTTCCTCTTTGAAAAAGTTTCCATTCATTTTTAATCATGCAAAAAATTCAAAACAAAAAAAATTGAGACGCTTTGAAAAAGATTCTTTTTTATTATACCAGTTAATGTGAGCACTATATTAAATTCAAATTTAAATGCTTTGAGTTCTTAATATTTCAAGTAAAAATGTCGAATTTTCAAAAAAAAATAGATTAATTTTGAGCCAATGATTTTCCCAAAAACCGATTAATTTTTTACCGAAAAAAAGGGTTTCAACCAAAAATATGAATTTTCGATGGAAAATGAATAATGCTCAATGATATGTAATAATAATAATAATAATAAATCTTTATTAAGTTGCCAACAAGGAAAAATGTACAAAAGAATATAGTATGATCAATAACAACTTAAAGGGCGAGGTACAGCTCCAGCTGCTTTACAACCTAACCCTGAATTTTAATTTTTTCTGAATTTTAACCAAAAAAGATGTATATTTCAAATAATTAAACCCTAAAAGACAAGCTTTGCTCCAAAAGGATGAGCTTTCAACAAAATTGTTCACTTTTTAACAAACGTGTAAAATTTTCAACCAATTAATCAAATTTGTTACTAAAAAGAAATCATTTTCAACCAGGCTATCGCATTTTTAACCGATCAAGATGTATTTTGAAATCAAAAAGACGAATTTTCAACCAAATAATTAGATTTTCTACTGGAATAGTTCGATTTTGTAACCAAAAAGACATATTTCTGACAAAAAGAATTTATTTTTAACAAAAAACTACTCTTCATCAATATTATTGAATTTTGAATAAAATTGTTAGATTTCCAGCCGATAAGAAGAATTTTTTACTGAAGTGATGAATCTTCAACAAAAAGAGATGGATCTTCAATCAGAATTATAATTTTCGATAAAATACATAAATTTTCAAGTAAATAGTTCAATTTCCTACTAAGGGATATTAATTTTTAACGAAAAATGGAAGCATTTCATTTTCAGTTTGAGAAACTGATTTTCAACCTAGTAAAAACAAATTTTCAACCAAGCAAGATTTTTCAGTCAAGATGAACAAGAGTTTGAACTAAATTTTTGAATTCTAAACCCAAAAAAAGGAATTCACCACAAAACAGTTGAATTTTTAACAAAAAATAGAATTTTCAATAAAAGGAAGTTGACTTTCTAAGGAAATTGTTGGATTATCTACTAAAAGAAAACTTCTAAGGAATGAAGGTTCAACAAATGAATATTCAATAATGTATTTGAACTTTCAACCTGAAAATATAAATGCTTGAAGAAAAAAAATTCATTTCCAGCCAGATAATAATATTAAAAAAAAAAAAAGATGAATTCTCTACCAAAACTTGGTACCTAGACCCTTCATCCAAAACAGTTGGATTTTCATGAAACTGTTATTTTCGTGATGAACAATTTTTCTTGTTCTGACTTTTATTGCACTGTAATTTTTTTTCAGCTAAGATGTAGAAATATTTTGATTATGTGAGAGCTTTCAACTGTTTTTCATGTTTTCTGAGTTAATTCTTTCCGCTAGCTAATAAAAATGTTCAAAAAAAAAAAATTACTGGAAAATTTTCTCAAGAAAAAGTTTCTAATGACAAATCAAATGTTTATGCCTAAAATTGAACTATTGAACCGCTTTCGTTCCTGGAAATGTTTTGTTTCCCTTTCAAGAATACATTTGCTTACTTAGATTAGAGATCTGATTGGAAAGAAATTTCTTTTTACTGTGAAATGAGTTTTCTTTTAAGGAGTTTTGGAATAAAATTTTACAAGGTTTCTGAAGATTTTCTTATGTCAGATTAAATACCGTTATTCTTGTATCAGTCAACCAATTCTCTTACAGGTTTTTACATTTGCTTTCAAACAGCAGTATAATATAAATGTACAAAAAAATTTTCTTCGAATCATTGCCTGTATTTCCACATACATAATGCCGTTATTATTGTACTGTTTTTTATTTTTATTTTTAATGATGATTGCAGGTCAGATGGTGGCAGCAGCGAAAGCCCGCTTCTAGTAGAAGAGGGCGAGGCTGTTGGCCAACCACACAGTCCTCACAGCAAAGTCCACTCAAGTCACAATCATACCGCCCATGTTAATCCCCATGGAGCTCAAAGTCATCATCACGATAAGCCTAAACAGGCGGTAAAATATGGCGAACTAGTCATCCTTGGGTAAGGAACTGAATAGTTGATGCAAACTTAGTCACTCCTGAATCCACAATCTTTTATCCTTTAAAAACAACCCAAAATCATGTTCTATCTTGATATCTCAACCTAAGCAAATTTTGGTAATCTGCTGAAATAATATCTTTAAAATCTCAAAACAAAATTTGCACTCTTATGGATTTAATATGCATTATAGGGTAAGGCACCAATTACCGAGGGCGCACCAGTTGTCGGGTATCGACAGATATTTTTCTTGATAAATAATCAATTATTAGAAAGATGAAAATAAAATCAGCAGGGTGGCGACTATACCGGGAAATCGGGGATTTAATTAATAACCGGGAATTTACTTGACCCAACCTAGACTCTTAAAAATTTTGCCGAAAAAATACGCGGAATGGCCACTTTCTTTTTATGAATCAGAAACATATCTTATTATTTGATTTGAAGAATGTAACGCTCCTTTAACCTGATTCTAAAAAAAAAAAAAAAAAAAAAATATATATATATATACACCACCACACACACACACACACACACACCCAC
>WSXT02000006.1:4407809-4446352 GCA_011762715.2 Neuroterus valhalla
CACAATTTACAATTTGATTTGATTCTTCGTCATTTTTTTATAAATGTAATAATTCGTTCGACGGTTTTTTTTAAAGATAGTTGTTTTTGTTATAAGTAATTTTTTCAACTGAAAATTTAACTTATTCCAATTGAAAATGCCACAGTTTCTTTTAAAAATCTGTTTGTTCAATCAAACACTTTATTTTCAATTTAAATTTTGATTAATGAAATTTTCATTTAATAATCTTTTTCAGTAAAAGTTGATTCATCTGTTTGAAAACTGAACTCATTCAGTTGAAGATTCTTCTGTTTTTAGTATAAAACTTGGTTTAAAATTGGTTTTTTAAACTAAAATTGTTACTGTTCTATTTTTGGTTGAAAATAATGATTTTTTCGACTTTGAAATTCGACTCTTTTGTTAAAACATTATATTTTTTCTTAGAAAATGATTCTTTCTATTTGGAAATTAATTTTCTTGTTTGAATATTAACATTCATGGTTGAAAATTGAAGTGCTCCAGTTATATATTTATCTTTTTAGTTGTAAATTCATCTTCTTGTTTTGAAATTGAACTGTTCTAGTTGAAGATTCATAATGTTGTTTGAAAATTCATCACATTGGTAGAAAAATGAACTATTTTGTTGGAAATCTTTTTTCTTTTATTTTATCGCAAAATGATCTTTCCAATCGTAAATTTAACTGTTTAAATTTTTGTGAAAAAATGATTTTTTTTGTTGAATATTTGATTATTCTTTTCAAAATTGATTTATTTTGCAATGTCTGATCTGTTGTGTCAATGAATGTCATGAATAAAAATAAAATTTATTTTTATTCAAAACGCAAACATTCAATGTTTGCATTTTGCGACAAATATAAATATGTTACTCCTAGTTGACCGGGAAAATTGAAAAAAATGATCGGGAAAGCCGGGAAATGAACGGGAATCTGAAATCGTCCGCCGGAGCGCCACCCTGTTAATATCGTTTTACCTCATTATCGTGCTATTAGTTTATAATTTCGATCCTTATGTAAGATTTTTTGATTCCAGGTGATAAATTGGGCCGTGTTGTGCACATAATTCAATCTCGGGAGCCATCGTTGAGGGATTCCAATCCTGACGAGATCGAGATCGACTTCGAAACACTCAAGCCATCCACGCTGAGAGAACTCGAGAGCTACGTAGCTTCCTGTCTGAGAAAAAAACCACGTAAGCTTAATTGTAAGTTCCGTTCCAACGTCATGCAAGGACCCGAGATGGTTTTATTTACCCCCCTTGCTGTGCATTTGCACGATCCTTTGAACTTTGGGTGGTCGATGCAGAAGGCAGTTGCATTTTTCGATCGGTAAAACTGAATGTGCCAATTATCTGAGAACCTTTCCGAATGTTTCCAATTGTTTGAGCGTCTTGTTGTGGTTACTAATGACGCAGAATGCTGCGGAAGGTCCTGAATGACGTTCGTGAGTGGAACTACTACATTGACTGAGATTCTATTCCTTTTCTGGGACTCACCTCTTATGTTTATGTTTCCACTGGGGTTCATGTGTCTTGAAAATGTCTTGATTTATTCCTTTATTATTTAAGAAATGTTTGTTTTGTAGATATTTTTGCTTTATGTGTACTATTTTATTTCTTTGCTTTTATCTTTATGTCTGGGCCTTTTCGTATGGATTTAAACAGTTTTCAGTATGGTTACGAATCTTCAATATCATTGTTTTTATGATGTGAGATTCTGTTTACTTATTCCAATAATTTCAAGAAAAAGTTTGGATGTATATAGTTTTTTTTATAGAATAACATTTGGTTTACAATGATTTGTTCACAGATAAGAAAGTTAGCGGCAAGTCCAAGGACGAGCAGATAGCGGAAAAGAAGCAGGAACTCGAAAAAAGATTACAGGATGTCACTGGACAACTGGGAAACGTCAAGAAAGCTGCAAAGAAAGGTCAGTTGATAACGATTTTTTCTGTTTACCACTTTCATCATTACATAATTTAGTATTGTTGATTACAATTATGATATTTGTATTTACAATCGCAGTTGTTATCGATACTATATCAGTGTGTCTAGCGACCTGGATGACTCAGAATTTTAATTTGTAATCTATTATCATGGAGTAATATTAAGGAGACCAAACAATAATGCACGCGTGAATAGAGAATGAACTTCAAATTTTAAAATGTAGTGTAGGGAAAGAATCACGCTGGATTATGAAAATTTGTCTCGTTTGAATTTGTTATTTTTCGAATGGTAACATGACTTAAACTCCATGGAAACCAATACTAATTTGAAATTTTCGGAAAAGCCCAAGAAAACATTAATCTACGTTCTAACACAACATTTGTTTCAAATTTTGAATTTTTTTTTCAAACAAAAAAAATGTTTCCCAATTCCTGACCAAATGTTGTATACAAACGTATTTTATTGTTTTCTATAGCTTTCCCCAAAATTTCAACTCGAAATATCTTTTGATGCGGACGTCAGTTGTTGCATAAAAAATATCGATACTTTGGGTCACGTGACCCATGTAGAACATGTCCTTAATGATTTTTTTTTTTAATTCGACGTACAAAAAATTTCTCTCGTCTTGTAGTATGATAATTTAATATGCAGCCTTACCGGGCATCTTATAAATAATATTTTCAAAAAACAGCAATTATTGTTGAAAACTGCAGAAATTCAAAATTTGAGAAAAACTAAATTCCAACTTCCATTCAACGCCCAACAATCAAGTTGGTATTTGAAATTCCTGGAAATTGTAAAATGAAAACGAAGAATCCAACGACCTAATTTGAACAAACAACCTCAAATGTCTCCATTGAAATTTCAAAAAATAATATAATAATAAAAAAGAGGGGAGATAAATTAAGAGGCAACCTCATAAACTTCTTCCCGACCTTTTCTTCTCCTTTTTATTATTATGTTATCTTTTGAAATTCAGTAGAGATTATTTGGGGGTTATTGTCCATATTTATTCGTTAGATTCTTGGTTTCTATTTTTAATTTCCAGGAATGATTATTTACTTTTATTTAGAACCAAATTTGATGAATTTTATTTTTAACCAGATTAAAATCTTCGTAAGTATAAAAATGATCATTTGAGCATCCATTATGAATAGTTTAAAATTGTTGTTCTCGATTTTTGTGCTGGAATAGAGCAGATAAAACACTTGTAGGGCTAACTTTGAGTTATTTTGAAAATTCTATAAATAATATTTAACTCTGATTTCGATTTTCATCTTTTCAAACTCCATGTAAATCTCTAAATTGTTGAAAATGGTGATAATATTATTAAACAATTCTTACTTTTAATTTTGTAGGTCAGGGCGTGTGCCTGAAAGGACATTTTGGCACTTTTTTCATCCATAATTTCTAAACGATGTCTGAAATTGTGTAACCTTTCTAATTTGTACTTTGATGTTTGTAGTTTACTGAGTTATTTTTGGAAAAATCTATAATTCAAAGGAAAATTAAAAGAAGCATACAACTTTTTGTGATATTCATTTTAAAAATCGTAAATTATTAATAAATAATTTTACGTAAATATTTTATTCGTAGCACACAGTTTTTGGTTCTAATAATTTCCTCTAATGTATGAAGTGATAACTTCTAATTTGTTAGCGGCTTGCAAATTTTATTTTCAAGTTGGGCATCATCAGTTAAGTTAATTTGACAATTTAAGAAATATTATCAGCTTCTAAAATATCCTTATAGTAGTGTTTTTAATATTACTAAAAAGTCAGTTATTTCTTAATAATTGCTGTTACTCGAAGTGTTTAAAAAAATCCAACAGTACATATAATTATTTATGGTTACTTTTAAAATCAACTTCATGTTTATTAGTTTCGAATTTGGTTGGGAACGGCATGAGGGAATTGGTTCCATTCCGAAACTTCACTAAATTAACACAATTTTGGAGCAGTAATAAAGTGCTGAACTAGTCGGGAGGGGCCCTAGGAAACCTAATTTATTTATCTGGAAAACATAGAAACCCCCTGGAATCTAAGTTTTTTCCCCTATGAAGAAAGCAGTTCAAACGACGAAAAAATATTATAATTTTTAAATATAGTTATAATTTGAGTTAGGAAAGGAGATAAAAAAAGGATTTGTGTAGAAATTTGATGTTTGTTGTTGGCTCCAGTAGAAACAATAATAAACAAAATTTACGTAAATTATTACAAATTTCCTGACTTGAAACAGGCATTTTTGGAAGAGAATTACAATTCTAAGTTGGTACATAAAGTTTTAGCAAAGGAATATGATTTTCAATTTAGGGCAGGCAATTCCTTGAAGAATAAGGATTTCTAGTTTGGGGCAAGTATCGTTAATAAAAAATTATAATTTCGAGTTTTAGAGAGGGAATTTCAGTGAAGAAATATCATATGACAATTGGGACAGGGAACTTCCTAAAAGAGTGATAATTTTTACTTTGGAACAGGGACTTTTGTAGAAAATTATAATTTTGATTTTAAGACAGGGAGTTTTTATTAAGAATCATAATTTGATATGGAGCGGATAATTCTTAGAAGAATTTCAATTCTGATACTGGAAGGAGCGGGAATGGATAAGAATCCTTGTTCGTTGATTTATTTCTGAATTATTGTAGCAAATGTTGTAAATAAATATTATTCTGACGTGGAACACGGCATTTTTGGAAAGAAATATTATGTTGCATTAAAATAGGGAATATCCTTAAATAATTATCATTTTCACATTCGAACCGGGAATTTATGTAGAGAATAATAATTTTTACTTTAGAACAGGTGATTTCCGTGAATAATAGTAATTTTGACGTTAGAACAGGGGGTATTCAAATAAAATTAAGACTCCAGTACAAGGAATTTCTGTAAGGAATTGTTTGACTTTGAATATAGAATTATTTAAATAGAACGAAATTTTTGAAACTAGTTTCGGTTCTGGTTTAAAAGGGAGTTTGAAAAAACATTCCAGTTCCAAGTCAAAAATCGTCTACATTTTGAAAATTCTTTGTTCAGAATCCTAGTAGAAGTAAGTCACTTTATTCCTGAATTTTAGTGGAAAATGTTGTAAATAAATATAATTTTGACGTAGAACAGGTAATTTTCTAGATTAAATGTTATTGTAACTTCAAACAGGAAATCCCCGTACTAAATTATAATTTTCACTTTGGAACAGGGGGTTTCCGCTCGTAATTATAATTTAGACTTCAGGACAGGAAATTTGTGTAAACAAACAGTTCTGGTTCTGGTTTAGAAGGGAATTTAAAGAAAAACATCCCTGTTCGAAATCAGAATTAATCAAATTCAAAAAATATCTTGTTTCAAATTTTAGTGGAAGGAAGTTACTTTTTTTTTGTCTTTTTCGAAATATGGTTGAAAATGTTGTAAATCAATTTAATTATGACGTGAAACAGGGATTTAAATAAAAAAACCATTTTACGGTGACTTAGGGAATTGCCGTAATGAATTATGATTTCCCCTACGCAACAGATAATTTCCCTGGCTATCATAATTTAGACTTTCAGGCAAGAAATTATCGTGAAGAATTATTATTCAACTTGAAACAGAAAATTTTTGACGTAGAACGAAAATTTTGTAAATAATTTCAGTTCTGATTCGAAAAGGAATTGAGAAAACATCCCTGTTCAACTCGAAAATATAATTCTGTTACGAAATTCCCTATTCTATATCGGAAGTCATCAAAATCTTCTAGATTCTCTCAAGTATACAGTGAGAAATTAAAAACTGACCTGTTCAGAACCAGAGATTGACCGGCAATTTAAAATCATCTCATGGATATGCTCTATCGAATAGTATTTTTCGTATCTGCATTGAAGTGTAAATGTAGAAAATTTGTCAAGTAGAATTCGTTAACGATGAAAAATATTCTGCGTTCAGAATGTAATTTATCATTTTTTTGCTTCGTATTTAGCACTTATTCGAGCTGTAGGGAAACTATGAGCTAATTTCTAACTTCTTCAAAATAAAAAACTTAATTTCATTATTAGACAATCAGACAAAAATTCCTATTAGACAATTGAACAGAATATGCAGAAAACTTTCTAATCCTAGGATTGTTTTCACACAATCCAAAAGAAAGGAAAATGGAAGACTTGTTTTTTTTCTTGAGGAAGAAACAAAATAAAAGATTTAAAAAACTTTCAAACCTTTTTCAAAGAAATAAGTAAGGAAATAAAAATACTAATCAATAATTTATTAATGATTGCAGAAGACAGTAGTAAATCGGTGGATGTAGTGGGAACAGGTGGCGCTAGTGGACCTTCTCGACTATCGGCATCAAGCAGTAGTAGCAGCGACAGTGATTCCAGCAGCAGTTCTCTCTCTTCGAGTTCCAGTGATTCGAGCGACAGCGAAGCAGGTTAGATATGAACCTCATCTGTTGCCACTCTAATACCCTAATTCGGGAACAAAACGACCTCTTGTTAATAAAGTGGTCGTCATTATATGAAATTCAAACCCTATGGTTTTGTCCTACGACCCGAAAATAAGGGATTATTTGCGATTGTTGTGAATCGAGAGTCAACGGATTTTCAGTATCAATTGTTTTTTGCGTAGAACTTTCTTTAACATTAATTTTCAAAACTGGTCCACACGTACCAAGTGTTGTGTCATTGATTCCACGAAGCACAGATTTCACTTCGCGTTTTTGTCCGAAGTTCTGTACAGACAATACAATTTGTACACGTTTGACATAATGCACGTTTGAAATGCGAATGTGTTTGTAGAGTATAATAAAAATGAATCTATTGATCGCGTCTTATTTAGAATTCACGTGGAGGAACAAATCAATGAAGCGCGTCTTTTCCATTAGCTACTGTACAGAGTTCGTTTTCGACTGTTTGTGTAGACGATTAATTATTCTTTTCTTGAGAGTGAGGCTTTCAGTCGTTTTTGGTCGTAAATATATTTGTAGATAAACTAAATACATCACATTTAACTTGTAACTTTTGAAAAGTCGACCACACCATGATTTACGGATCCTCGGTCCAAGTTACTTTTGAAAACGCGACTCTTACATCTTGCATAATATTTTATGCACAATGTTGGATCTTTTCGACTAATTTTCGGTTTGACTAAGTTCAACTGAATGAATTCGTGTGTCTTGGTTTGGTGACTTCTTCGAATTCAAACGTACTTGCTTTGCTCACTCAAATTGGAGAAATGCGAAGACCAGTGCATTATCAATAATAATACACGCGCAAAGTCCAATTAACAAATTAGATTTAGAGACAAGATTTCAGTACATACGAGGGGTTGACCACTCGACTTTTGAGTGTGCACTAGATTTCAAAAGATTCCCCGTATTTAGACTCCTTATTTTAATGCATTTACAAAAAGAAGCTTACTTTATAAACTATATTAGTTTAAAAATTTATACAACAATTAGCAAAAATTAAAAAACTTGATTGACGTATTTTCTGTAAAGTTGAAGGTAATAGTATGAAATTATATTTATATTCATAGAAAATACTTAGTTGCGTATTATAATTATGGTATTTTTGCAGTTTAAATTTATAAGAGAGAATTTCTCAATCCACTGGACAAATTTCGTTTTTCATTCTTAGTCTGATGAATCGAAGAATAGATCGTTTGATATATTCGTAAATAATTATGATTGAAGCTATAAAAATACATTTTTAATTAGATACTTAAAAATTTTTGACATGTGAATAGATTCACTATATTGTAAATATATAAAATAATAAACAGGCCAAAATATTTCTAATGATTGTGAGAGATTTCAAGAAGGCTTTGTGCATTAGATTTCAAGAGTAAGCAACCCCTCAATTCAAGAAAGAAAGATTTATAGACAAAAGGTTTACACTCAAGATTTCAAGAAAAAGTTTTCAAGTGGTATTTGGACCACTCTGACTGCACAAATTCATCGCAAATATCTCCCAAAGCTACTAAATATTTCCTTATTATATTTATTAGGACGGCGTTATTGATTTGATGAAATTACTACTGCGTTACGTTAATGCATCTGTAAATAGTGTCCAGTCTCGATGAGAAACACATCCTTCAAGACTCGACAAGGCTTAAGATTCTTTTCTCTAATTTAATGATTATTAATAATAACAGTAATAATAATGATAATGGAAGATAAAACGTAATGGTAAGAATAAGGTGAGCTAGTGGAGTGCAGACTGTGTTTTGAGGATACCATATACCATGCCAGCTTATTTGAAGAAAGATTATTCGCAAATTAAAGACAATTAGTCAGTTCTTTTCTCTTGCTCTGTTGGTGTTGACGGTACGTTCTGTTGCTCGAAAATCAACTTGGACCCTTTACTCGAGGTTGTAGCCTTTCTCACTGCAGTCCAACATGTAATAGCTAGAGTTCCATAAAACTAGATGCCGACTAAAACTAGAAGAAGAAAAAAAACAAACTGGAAACGCCTAATCAAGAAAGACTGCTGTGTCAAAGACAGGCGCATTAGAAGTTAAACTATGACTCTATCCCAATTAGCATAGTTTACAAATTCTTGTTTTATTTCGGTTCAAAATCTATGGTTAAAGAGCAGAGCATAGATTGTGGCAGAAAAGAAAATGTCAAGCTTACTCCCATTAGTTCATTCACATCGTATCATTTCTTAGAGATTTTAACTAGAACCAATGATGGTGTCGTTTTAAACACCAAATTTACCTTTTTTTTAACTGTGTGTGCCTCTGGCTCCATCGTCTGGACGGGGCAAAACTTTTCCTCACTGATTGTGGAAATGTTGCGCGTGGACACCACCGACCACGTCGTATGGAGTTCATCTTCGCTCAAGTACATAACCAGGCAATGACAATAGTATTGTAATTCATATAACGGGAAAAGAAAATGCAGACAATGTGTATTGGTGGCTGGATTTTTCAAACAGCGCACTACAACTTCTCGACCAGTTTTGTCAATTATTCGGTCGTCAAATGTCACTGCTGATCCAAATAAGAAACAAATGAAAACCCTCTTGAGCTACTCCGAAAAAAAATCAAAAGATATACGTGTACCTTTCTGATAGTAGTTGATATTTTTGACCCTGGGGAGTTAAGACGTAAGTAAAAGATGAAGAAATAGATAGAAAGGTAGAGGACGAGAAAGAAAGAGCAATAGAGATTGACGGAGCAAGAAAGAAAGGAAAAAAAAAGAAAGAAAGAGGCAAGGGAGTAGCTTTTTACATTGTCAGTTTTTCGATTTGTTAACAAGGCGCACTGGCCTCCAAACACATTGTTTGCACTCCGCTAAGCTTTGAGCGACCGTTTGTACTGCGTCGGTGAAAATTGACTTCTCTCCTCGATAATGTGTGTGTTCCGATCGACGATCAAGCGAGAGAATATCCCCGAAAACGTGTGAAATTCGCCTTGCTGAATTAGCTACGACTTTTGTTTAACCCGTCCTATTAAAAAACGCATAATTATTTAGAAGCCTTTTATACGAGTTTAAAAAACGATTAATTTTAGGGATATTTTGTTTTTATATTTCTATCTATCTGTAAATGTCTGCTCCATGATAGTGGTTTTTGTTGAGATATCATGTAAATTTAGCCCATATATATAGCAGAAGTATATACATAAGAAGTTATGGACGTGAACGATGATGCAACTGAGGGGTGCTTTGCTCGATTGGCATCGTTCGACTTTTTCATGTATTTTGCGAGCGAGTTCTATCGAGGGTGGTGATCTAACGAGTCACACTTACTCAGCAGCGTACTTAAGACGTTAGTTGACATTCGCGGTCGTTCCAACTCGCAGAATTACCGTAGGAAAATTGATTTGCTCTCGAGCCCCGAAGGTAGATTTGAAAAGGCTGTCGATGATGATTCCGTATGTGGGGAGATTTATCGTTTTTCGTGGGGAGATGAATCGTTTTCATGGCGAATTCGAAGCACTGAAAGTTTAATGACGAACCATGAAAACGACGATTAGCTAGAACACTGAGAAACAAATTGAACTAGATAGACACATTGCAATGCATCCAGTAAGATATAATCATCACCGCTCTTAGCTTGTAACACGAGGATAGGGCATTTTATAATACTACTCTCTGCCTTCCAAAATTAGCCCCTCTGCAAGAACTCTTGCGTAAAATTTTTTAATTCTCCAAAGTTCTTCTGACACTCCTTTTTTTTCACTCGACTGTCACCGAAACTCGAATCTTCCTCCTAGAATCCTAGATCGTCATCCGCCGATCGATCGCAAAACAGATCTAACGACCTAAATATTTTATTATGTATGAGAAATTATAAATATTATATATATAAATATTATATATATATATATTATACATACTTCCTTATTTATACTCACCCAATATCTTCTGTCCACGTTCGTACGCGTTCCATCTGTTTTGTGCGAATTCACGCTAAGTACCGACAGTACCGCAGCATATGCATTTTGTACATAGTGAAGACTAATATATCATAAAATATTAATTCTAGCGATAAGTTATACTCGTGAGGAAAAAGAAAAGAGAGAGAAGAGAGGAAAACGTTAAACGCAAAACTTTTTTTTTTTAATTTCATTATTTGCATCAGCAGTTAGAGAGAGTGCGTATTCGGAGTCGAGGTTGGCTCACTTGGTGGTCCAGCTCGTTATATTATATAAGTTAAGATATGCTGGAACTCCTTCTCGCTGTTTTATACGAATCCCTGATAATATTATGTCCGCCGAATTTTTAATACTTCCATGAACCTCTCGCTAATTTTCTAGTTGCACTGGAAGCAGATTTCCATGAATGATCCATTTATAGAATTTGTAGAGAATTAGACACCGAGCAGGAGGTTCTTGCCACCGATCTCAATACTGTGCTAACTGCGACTCGGATTTACATTTAGGTCTCACTCAAGTTTAAGTTGAATCCATACTGTACTATTACGCAACTTTTATTTACCTTAATTAAATTTAACATAACATTATATTTACTCCAATGTACGAGATAAAAAAAAATTGCAGTTTGATGGTTTTGTAGTCAACGTTTTGTAATCATCATCATTATCATCACGACCCTCATCGCGTTTTATTATTCTTATTATTATTATCTTATAGAATACCTTTAAAAGGATGGAAAGAAGGGTAGAGAATGGGAAGAAGGCTTGCCTGAGCATTCACACATCCGAGGATGTGTGGACGAATCAGCTTCACCGAAATGTGTTTGCCTGTGGGTATGTGTGCGTACGTGTGTGGATGTTCATTAGCATATACGCTATTATTTGAGACGAATGAAATATGATTGACTTTATGTAGAATGAGAGAATTGTTCTGCGCATTAAGATTTTTTAATATAAACAAAAAACGTGAAATGAAAGTCCACAAAAAAAGGCATACGATTGAGATATTTAAATTAACATTGTTGTACACAGTGATACAATTATAATATAAGTATATGAATAAAATCTATTAGAAAATATGTGCCGACTGTTGTTTAATTGGGCTGCAATAATGATTTTGGGTTCAGAGAGATTTAGGAAAGAGAAAGGCTTGAAGATAATCCAGATTTAGATGTCAGAAAGATTTTTATGTAGAACAATTAAGAGATTTATGGCTGGTATCCTCTGCACCATCGACATTTCACTAGCTCCACTCTAAATGTGCCTTGTGTACGAAAATTTCTTTGCTTGCACAGTCCACTAGACGCAAATTACGTTAAATTACAGGAAATGCCTCTACTCGTCCACCACGAAAGAAATCTAAAAAGGCCACGCCGAGCTCAGGACCGCCGACGACGAACGCCTCGACTGTTGTTCCATCGGTAAGAAATCGATCTAGCTAGATTGTTAGGTTGATTTTGTAGATTTTTTTGTAATCGAGATGATTCCAATCGGGATAATTCTACTTGATTGCAGAAAAAAATCGGTTTATTTTTATTGAACTACTTTTCTAAATAGAATCAAAGTAGGTAGTTTGTGGAAGGCACTTTGTTAGTTAATGTTGGAAATTTGTAGGCCTCTAATTTAAATCATACCGGCGGTCTTCTGATGAATAATCAACCAGCGACGAATTCCACGGGACCGGTGGCAAAACCAGCAATCACACAGGCAAATAATATTCCAGCTGAACAAGGTACGAAATAATTTCTAGACATTCCCAGGGCTCGGAAGAAGAAAATCGATAGGGTGTTGAGGAAGAGCTAAAAAGCGTAGGATTCCTTGATTCTTACTTAACTAAGTTTTAGCAGACTTTTGGACGATGCGGAAAATTCTTGAAAGAATTTTTGTTGGTGAATAGACAAATCATAGAAATACATGACTTTGGTTCTAAAGATTTGATCAAGATTGAAAATTTTAGACTTCTAAGTTGCAGTTAAAGATTCTTTTTTCCTTTTATGAACGCAAATTCCTGTTTATTTGTTTCTGATGAGATCAGTATCAGACGATGAATAATTGCCTTACAAATTTGAAATTAAGGGTTAGATTAAAATCTGGACGTTTCGCAACAGTCGATTTCAAAATTTGGAAAGGATCCTGGATTTCATTAAAGATTAGAAAAATGTAGTTTAAAATTCCAAGAGTAATTTCGTACTAAGTGAATGATTTGAATTTTGCGCTTAATCAATTTTTTTAGAAATCTTCTTTATGTAAATTGTTAGATTAAGCGCAATTGCAGGATGTCTACCTGGCCGGGAAATTCGGCAAATCGGGAATTTCATCCACCAGGAATTTGATTTAGTGACCTGGTTTTTTTCTCTCGATTGTACTTATATGCAAATTAACAATAGTTTCATACATTTTATTACTCTAATTCTGAATTAGAACAGCGAATTTGTGAAGAAATCGTAGTTCTCACTTGGAATAGGGAATTTTCCGAAATGATTACAATTTTAAGTTGAAAGAGGGAATTTCAGGAAATAATGATAATTTCGACATTTTCAAAATTTCAGTTGAAATTTTGAGTTCAGGACAAAGAGTTTTTGCCAAGATGTATAATTTGTTCAATCTGATACAGATAATTTTAGTACAAAATTGTAATTTGAGTTCCGGACAGGGAATATAATTGAAGAAATTTAATTGAATTTAGTTTTGAAACCATCTTTTTTCGCACTCAGGAATCCTCGTAGTTTGAAACTCCTGTCTTCAAAATTTTGGAAAAAAGGAGTGACTATTGTAAAATTTCGTAAATAATCAAAATTCTCACCTCAGAGAGGCAATAAGGGAAATAAATAACAATTTTATCTTGGAATATTTACTTTTTGGCTTGAAAAAATGTGTTCATTCTTATTTTTGCAAATAAAAAATTTGTCAGAATTTTAAACTTCTCACAAATTTTTCAAATAATTTTCTGATATCAGAAATGTAAATTGATATAATTCTGACTTCGAACAGAATTTCCTGTACAGAATAATAATCTTTTCTTTGGAACCGCTGATTTTCGTAAAGAATTATAGTTAAGATTCCAGGACAGGGAATTTTTGTAGAGAATCATTATTGAACTTGAAACAGAATTGTTGATGTCGAGCGGGAATTTTGGGAAAAGAAAACCAAGGAATTCAAACTGATACGTCGGGTAGACACTCTGAATTTAAAAGCGTCAAAAAGATCCAGGATTATATTGGAGTTCAGAAAAATAGAGTTCGAACTGTATAAAGTAATTTTCAAACAGTAAAAACATGAATTTTGCGTTTTATTAATGTTTTTAGAAATATTTTTAATCGAAATTTTTGGATTAAACACGATTTAGAAGTGTCAGAAAGATCCAGAATTCCATTCAAGTTTAGAAAAATGGATTCCGAATTGTATAAAATCATTGTCAAACAGGTAAAAGATTGAAAAATTTGCTCTTCATTAATTTTCTAGGAGAAATTTTTCATACTAACTATTTCGAAAAATCTATAACATGCTTTCGTAGGATCCTAGAAAATTTCCACAATTTAAAAAACTGTGGAGAAATAGTCAAATAATTGAATTTAGTTTTAAGGATTTGGTGATATCTGATGATTTTTTTACCTATTTATTTTCATATGTTCTTTTCTTATTGGAAGAAAGAATAATTTGAGTTTTTAAAATTGAATTTATAATGCTACAAGATTTTCTATGTACCTAAATTTATGCGCTGTTTCAAAACGTAAAATCAAAAGTTGTTTTGTAACATTATAGTCATTTGTAAATATTTTATTGGAATTGACTGCAAAATTTTGCAAAATTATATTCGCTAGTGTACATTATCTAAGAGGCGTTTATGAAGATTCAAATAAATTAAGAATGATTGATTGAGATTAAAGAATGCGTCATCTGAAAATGTAATACGTGTTCTTATTGCAAAAAATATCAATTGGAATTCAAGAAATTAAACAAATTAATTTCTTTGTCTTTATGGAGAAAATTAAATGTAGAGATAAAGTCATTTTTGGGAAATTTCAGATGTGGTTCGTGATTCAAAATTAAAATTTCACAATGAGTGTAATTTTATTAGAAATTTTTGTGTAATACAGAAAATATTTTTATTATTATTTATGTGCTTATGTGTGGATATTATTCTGAAACAGAATAGTTGAAAGTACAAAAAAATTATTTTCTGACAAGGAAACGTCTTTAATATATCCGGTAATTATTAAAAGAATTAGAAATAGGGTTAGTTTTATTATTAAATGAGGTGTTTGACACATTCTTAAGTCAAACTTTTAATATTGGTGTTTTATACATCTTTTAATTTGGTAGAAATTTGGTAACGGCAGCTTTTTAAACATTGCTTTATATTTCTAAATCGATACATTTTAATAGGTTTAGCTAAAATTTTGAAAATTTGCTGACTTCCAATCTTATTGGAGATTATTCTAAGCTCTTTGAAATCAGAATATTAGAATTTTTAATTACATTTTACTCGGAAATATTGAAGTTTTGAAAAAGTTATTCGTTAAGAGTAGACAGTTGACACTTTTGTAGTAGAAAATTTATTTGCATAAACAATTTTAGGATCATTTTATATCATTGATAAAACTTGGTTAGACACTAGGGATAGATTGCAAGTGATTGCAATTATCGTCGAAAAACAAATTTCAGCCAATATGGATATTGGGTAAGGACCAAGAAGTAGATTGCATTTTTAAACTAATAATTTCACAAACTATTTACTAGAGTTATCAAAAGTTTAGAAATTAATGTTCAATTTTTGCGAACACAATATACATCAGCTTCTTCTCCCGAGCTCCTGATAGGTTCCTTCGAATATTGAGTTTACTATCGAAAGTGGAAACTCGATTCTTCTTGTTTCGTGCACATAATTATTTATATAATCAATTCCTGGTTATGCTTGGTCACGCGGATATAAAAAGACACTGCTTGGCAGGATCAAGATTTGAATAATCAAACTCAAAATATTACATAACAAAATATGGGGGCTTGGGAGTATCTTATACACTTGTATTTAAATAAGATACTTATTCAAATATGTGTTGTAGAAGAATTTTGTATTTTACATTTGAATGCTCTAATACTGCTGTATCTTGAATTTGTTAAATACATTTGTTTGAAACTACCCTTAGAGTCAAGTCTTTATTAACTCTACCTTTTATTTTTTAACATGAAACTTTCTTTTTTCAGGGAAACGGCTTTGAATTTATTTTCTGTTTTATTTTGCCCTATTTTTATAGCCGTCTTCCATTCTTAGCACTTATTTATTATACCAAGAGAACTTTTAAAACAAAAACGGCTATCGACTATAAAAATTGTACTATGTTTATTTTGGATTATTCATATTGCAATTTAAAATTAAAAATACATTTTTTATCTCGTATGTTCGTCTTTTTTTTATTTTAGAAAAGTCTCTCAGTAAATTTTTTCCTTTGTCAAATTATAGTTCCTATTAGGTGAATTATTTAAAAGACCAAACGTAGCCAAGAATTTATCGTAAGAATTTTGGTAACAGGTCTTCCAATCCTCTTTTTTTTTTTTTTTTTTTTTTTTCTTTTAAGTTACAATCTTTTTTATTCATATTAAGCAGTTACGATTTTTTACAAATTCTTCCTGCGATTAAAAATTTTTTCTCATCAGTGTTGAATTATCAACATGAAAAATCATTCTAGAAAGTTATCCATTCCATTTAAACCTTCATGGAAGCCCTGTTACAAAACCTCTTTTCAAGTATTTAGTTTTTTTTTTTTTCTTCAAAAAATAAAAAAATGAAAATAAGTGGTGAGAGTCAGTACTGAAAAAAAGATTTCTTAGGTGCAGCCCACTCAGTTTCGATATCAGCCGTGACAATTGGACAAGGATTGACAATAGCAAGTCACTCGTCGATGCCAGCTCAGCCTTCTCGTCCAGTTGCTGTGGCCACAGCTGCACCGATTAAAAAACCAACTCCTGCTCCAGCTGTTACAAATACGACTCCTTCCTTATCTATCCCTACACCTTCCCCAAGTGTCACTCCAAACAACACAAATTCAAACACAAATACGATGGTGCCCTCTCCCATCATGACTTCAGTTCCTCAACCTCAGACCCCAGTTAACACCTTTTCAAGTCAAAGCACTCCCACCGTTCAATCGGATCCAGTTGTTCTGAATCAACCTACGGACCTTCTGCAGTCTTTTAATGCTCTAGGTAGTACTTTTTTCATTATTTCCTCTAGAACTTATTCTACTCAATCCCTTAAAATTGGTAATCTTTTTCCAATCCTGGAGTTCATTCCAAAGTTTAAATCATTTATTGACTGATTTTCCATAAAATTGGACACTCGGATCCTGGTGAAGTCACGGGATTTTTTGAAGCTAAAATACCAGGGCGGCGACTTGATGCGGAAACCGGGAATTTACTGAACTCGACCTAGACTATTGAAAATTCTACCGAAAAAATACAAAAAATTACCACTTTCTTTTTATGAGTCAGAAAGATATCTTAGTATTCGATTTAAAGAATGTAACGCCTCCTTTAATCTGATTCTCAAAATATTTAAATACATCTATACGTCATGAGAGGAAGAATTTCTTCTTTTTCCATTATAAGAAAAGCGTTTTGCAAATTTGTTGCTTTGTGAGATTTTTTTAGCTGACTAAAATTTGATAATCGAATTGATGATAGCCCTAACCTACAGGAAGAATAATTATATTCATTTTTTCAAAAAAATGTGTTAATCACGTTTTATCTGCTTTTCCTTATATATCTGACATGGGACATGGAATTTTTTTCATGGAACGTTAACTTTTTAAACTAATTATAATTCGGATTTAGAAGAAAGGAATTGAAAAAAATCGTTCTTCCAATCCAAAATTCGTCGCGATTCTAAAGTTCCCTCTGCTCAATTTTAAATGAATTAAGTACTTTAAGCAGTCTTTAGAGTAGAAGTAGTATTCCGAAGAAGAAATATCTCTGGATTATGATAGAAAAGTTTATTTAATTTAGATAGAAAGCTTGTTTACATTGTTCATTGCAAATTCATCCTTTTTGTGACTACTTTGTTTAAAATCGATCAGTTTGATTGAAAATTAATTACTTCTACTGAAAATTCAAATTTTTTATTTTTAGTGAAAAATTGATCTTTTCTAGTTCACAATTCGACATTTCGGTGAAAATTCGTCTTCTTGAATTAAAAATTCAAATATCTCGTTGAAACTCCACATATTTTGTTGAAAAATCGATTTTTTGTAGAAAATTATGTTTTTTTTTTTTTTTCGTAAGTTAATATTCTTCAAAAATTCTTCTTTACGATTGATAATTCAAGTTATACAGTCGAACATTTTTCATTTTAGTCGAACATCCATCTCGTTTAAAATTCTTCAAAATGGTTTAAATCAATTTTTCAAGCCAAAAATGTTTATATTCCATTTTTGTTTGAAAATTTTCATTTGAATGTTTCGAATTTCGACCATTCCGTTAAAAAATTGCATTTTTTGGTTGAAAATTAATCCTTTTTCAACAATTGAACTATTCTTGTTATATGTTCATCATTTCAGTTAAGCATTCGTCTTTCTGGTTTAAAACCAACTACTTCAGTTAACCATTTACAATTTCATTTGATTCTTCGTCTTTTTGTGCATAAATGTAATAATTTGTTTGACAGTTTTTTTTGTTTGTTGAAAGATAGTTTTTTTTTAGTAGTTAGTTTTTAGATATTCTTTTTTCAATTCAAAATTTGAGTAATCAAATTTTCATTTAATAATCTTTTCCAGCCAAGTTAATTTATCTGTTTGAAAACTCAACTCTTTCAGTTGAATATGAAAATGATGTTATTGGTTGAAGATCCTTTTTTTTATAAAACACTTATGACTGGTTCAAATAGGTTTTTTAAACTAAAAATGTTACTGTTCCATTTTGGGTTGAAAATGAATATTTTCTGACTTTGAAATTCGACTATTTTGTTAAAAAATTAGATTTTTTCTTAGAAAATGATCCAGTTAAGTATTTATCTTTTTAGTTGTAAATTCATCTTCTTGTTTTAAAATTTAACTGTTCTGGTCGAAGATTCATAATGTTATTTGAAATTCATCACGTTGGTTGAAAAATGGATTATTTTGTTGGAAATCGGTTTTCTTTTTTGCTATCGCAAATTGATTTTTCCAATCGTAAGTTTAACTGTTTGAATTTTTCTGAACAAATGATATTTTTCTGTTGAAAATTTGATTATTTTTTTCAAAATTGATTTATTTTGCAATGTTTGATCTGTTGTGTCAATGAGCGTTATGAATAAAAATAAATTTTTGCGTTTTGCGACAAATAAAAACATGTTACTCCTAGTTAACCGGGAAATTACCAGGAATTTGAAATCGTCAAATAAAGACGAAAATATGAGATTATGGAGAGACGTTGAAAACGTTTAGTTCGAAATTAATATTTTTAGAATGAGTTGTTGATTATTTCGTTGGAAATACAACTGTTATGTTGAAAATTCATATATCTTGGTTTAGAATGATATTTTTGTTCTAATTTTTTTTTTTTTTCTTCTTTTTTTTTTTTTATCTTTCTTGTTTGAAAATTACACTTCTCGTTCAAAATTCATTTTCGGGTTTTTTAGTTAAGAAAAAGCAGTCTTAAATAGTCAAAAACTATGATTTTACATAATTTATTCGAATTGAATAACAATTCACGATGTATGAGAAGTGATTTTCTTCCAGAATAACAAAAAAATCGCTATTCTTCGTTATTTTGAAGTACATCGTCAATGCGCAAACATAGGATGAATATTTTTTCATCTATTTTTTTGCTGAGTAAACTAGGTAACAAAATTACAACTACAAAAGAAAATTCAAAGAAAAATTTGAGTTTGTAAAGTTCAATTTGAAAATTGTAAATTATTTGATTCCGAACGCCTTTTTCAAATATCGTTCAATTTCAAAGGATTGAATTTTTTTTATTCCAGCCCATATGCTTTCTATTTTCAAATGTTGAATTTTTAAGATTATTCTCACAAAAAAAATCTCTCGCAATTGAAATATCGAGTTGAAATTTCGGGAAAAGCCTTGAAAACAATCAACTACGTTTGTATACAACATTTGGTTCAAAAATTTGGAAAGATTGTCTCAAAAAATGTTTATTTTTCTGAAATTCCGAACCAAATGTTGTATACAAAACGTAGTTCATTATTTTCTAAAGCTTTTCCAAAAATTGCAATTCGATCTCATACGGTGCGGACGTAAGTTGTTGCAAAAAAATGTCGGGAAGGTAGGAATCGGGTGAGTGTAACATGGCCTTAATGTCAAACTTTTCGATTAGAGCTTCAAGATAATGCTTCAAATTTGAATTTAAAGCTTTTCTAATAAAATTATTATTTCAAATAAAAAAAAACATAGTTGTAGGACTTTGGTTTTTGAACCTTTCGTGTTGGATCATCAAAAAGAA
The DNA here is from genome assembly GCA_011762715.2 of Neuroterus valhalla. Taxonomy (NCBI): domain Eukaryota; kingdom Metazoa; phylum Arthropoda; class Insecta; order Hymenoptera; family Cynipidae; genus Neuroterus; species Neuroterus valhalla. The sequence goes on from WSXT02000006.1 coordinate 4,427,533, forward strand.
CACTTGTCATTTACAGGGTGCACAGTCTTCCCCCTTTTTTCTTAATTCTCCTTCTTTTAAGCAATTCCACTTTTTTTCATATTTTTAAAAAACTTTCCCTTTTCTCCCCAAATATCCGTTTTTTTTTTTTAGAATACAATATTTGAATTACGCGAGAAATTCTTTGAAATAAGTAAGTCCATGTATCATTTAAAAATAATGAAGGCAATTAAAGCACTTGAAGAAATTATTCGTAAATAAATGAGGTACACAATCAAAAAAGTTTGAAGCTGAAACATTTTAAAGCATGTTGAAAATGGGAAAACTGGAGACAGAAGTTTTTATCTAATATAAAATTGGAACAGTTACAAAATATATAGTTTTCTTTAAATCAGTATTGGAAGGTCATCACTTGTTGTTGAAATATATTAGGTTAATTACTGAATTAAAAAATGAAATATTTGGAGCTGAGGAGAGAAGATACTTGTGGGTTGACATTCGACAAAAGTGAAAACAAAATTCAAAATTGGCACATTTCAACGATTTTAAATTCAAAATGTTTCCTATTGATTGAAAGATCATGAAGAATTTGTTATATTCACATTTTTTACTAGTGAACAATAATTAAAAATTTGGTGTCGTAAATTATTTCTCAAAAACAATTTTTTTTTTAAATGCCAAAAACCTTTCATTCCTTTTCTTTTGTTTGTTGATAGAGTTGAAATTTCTCAAGTTTGAAACAAAACAGAAATTACCATATAACTTTCGGAATTCATTTTCTGTGATTTAGGATTTTTCCAAAGTAATTTTAGAACTTTTTGAATGACACAAAATTTCTTCCACTTGAATGTTAAATAATTAAGTGTTTTTTAGTTCCAGCTGAAGAAATTCCAGGTCCACCTTACTCAGATTTTCCCATCAAATTGTCCATTTATCTCAAACCAAGAACCATATTCTTGTACATTTCCAAACAATTATAAACGTGGCAGAATTAAAAAAGAAAATTAATGATAAATTTTAAGAAAGGAATATTATATTCTCTGATTTTAACATTTATGTTCTTCACTGGCCTTGGATGTCAACCCACGAAATTTCATTCCTCAGCTTAAGATTTGATGTAATTCTAGCATTTTTACTCCGCTCTACTGAAGAGTGTAATTTCAAATTCACTTTAAAAGTATTAATTATAGTAAAGAAGGAATGACCTATCTTATACAACATCATTTAAAAATATGTTTTCTTTCTAATTAAAAAAACCACCTTGAAGAAGACTTCCGTTTAGCTGAACCGCTACGCGACGTAAACATTTGTTTAGCTGAACTTGGGAGAGATTCCCGCCACTGTCAACCTCCGCAAGGGTATTTCTAGAAGTGACTTCTAATTGGTTGCTACCGTCAGTTGCCGTGTCTACTCGAGAGTAGTGGGGGTAGAGGGGGCCGCTCGAGTTTAGCTAAACGAGCGTGGAAGCGTTCAAGTAAATGGAAGTTCAGCTAAGCGAGAATTCAGCTAAACGGAAGTCCTCTGTATTTCGTTTTTTCAGCTCATTTTACGATGTGCACCCTGCATTCATGTTTGGTACTACTCTAATTAGGACGATTTGAACTTTGGATATAATCTTCGATTTTTGTTATTGACAATCCCTCCATATTGATAATTCTTTAACACTTTTTTCTTTATTCTGGAATAGCTTCTGTGCCGACCACCCAAACGAGTTTAGATCACACTTTATCGACGTTAAAAAAGGATTCTCATATTCCTATGATCCAGACATCGCATTCAGCGAACAACAATTCTAGTCTGAATCTACTACAAGACAAACCTGCCGTGAGCATGATGCCGACAAGCGTAGCTTCTAATCTGAATATGGGACAAATTAACATGGCCAATATAAATATGAATCTGCAACAGGGATTGGCGCACATGTCGATGCATAGTCAACTTGAAAGTCTTATAAATACGACGGCCAGTCTTCAGAATTCTCATACGATGACGATATCACAACAGCATTCCAATGGATTCTCGAACCTGAAGAGGGACAATTCCCCTCCTAATATGTTGAATAACAATGGCATACCCGGATTTAACTTGGGTGGTATGAACATATCAGGAATGGCATCAATTTTTGATCCTGGAGTTCCCCTTGTCTCGATGCCTATGCAAATTCCACAGTTATCGGCTAGAAAAGAAGAGAGGTCTTTGCCTATGAGTCAAGCACAAATGTCACAAAAGATGGATGGTGAGTTTTTAGTTGAGAATTGTAACGCTGCTTTTTTTTTTGCTTCGCTTGTTGGGTGTCATGTACTTCTTTGGAAGAATTGTCTCACTGAGTCCGTCCCCCTTTTTCAAAGATTCCAACATATTTTACGAAGATTTGGAGAGAATCTAAAAATATTCAAAGATCTCAAAATTTTTTTTAATTTTGCAAAGTTTCGAAGATTTTACAAAATGTTTCTAAAGTTTTCGCAAAGATTTAAAAAATTTCAAAGACTTCAAAAGTTTTCAAGAGATTTCAGTCGAAGGATTCCAAAATATTTCACCAAGATTTCACAGAGATTCCGAAGATATCACAAAGATATTTTTTGTATTCCAAGATTCTTAGAGTATTTCATAATGATTCAAAGAGAATTCCCAAGATTGTAATGATTTTAGAAAGATATGGAATATTACAAAACGTTTCAAATATTTCAAGAGAATCTATAAAAAGAATCCACATTTGGTTTGAAGATTTCAAAAGTTCCCAAAGATTTCAGGAGATTAAAAACTAAGGATTTTAAAATAATTCCCAAAGATTTCAAAGAAATTTCGAAGATCTTATGAAGATGTTCGAAAGAATTCAGAAGATTTACCAATATTTCAATAGCATTTCAAGGACATTCACGAATATTTAAAAATATTCTACAAAGATTAGTAGAGGATTCACAAAGGTTTCGAATTATTTCAAAAGATATAATGAATATTTTAAAGATCTCAACATATTTTGAAGATTCCGCAAGATTTGAATATCACAAAAGTTTCCAAAGTTTTCAAGAGATTTCAGTCGAAGGATTCAAAAATATTTCACCAAGATTTCACAGAGATATCGAGTATGTAACAAAGATATTGGAAATATTTCATAGATTTTGAAAATATAAAAGAATATTTCGCAAAGATCTGAATAGAATTTACAAATATTTTTAAGATATCATAAAGATGTAAAATATTACAAAGTGTTTTAAAGATTCGAAGAGAATTCACATAAGTATTCCAGAAGATTCACAATCATTTAAAAGATTTCAAAAGTTTTCAAAGATTCAAAGGGATTTCAATCGAAGGACTTGAAAATATTTCACAAAAATTTTGCGGAGATTTCGAAGATATCACAAAGATATTTGAAAGATTTCAACGGATTGAAGAGTATTTCACCAATACTTTAAGATGATTCACAAATATTTCAAAGATTTCACAAAGATTCAAAATATTACAAAATGTTCCAGAGAATCCATATATATTTCAAAGATTCCGAATGATTTTAAGTGAATTGATAAATATTTGAAGACCCCGAAATGATTTTATGATTTTGCAAAGATTCGAAGATTTTACAAAAACTTGAAAGATTTCTAAAGTATCCAGGAGATTTTAGTCGAAAGATTTTAAAAGATTGAACAGATGTTTCGAAGATTTCGCAAATATATTCAAAATTTTCCGAAGGAATCAAAAATATACTAACGTTTGAAGATAATTTACGAAGATTTCAAAATTTTCAAAGAATCCACAAAGATTTGAAATATTAAAAAATGTTTCAAAGACCTCAAGAGAATTTACTTGAACATTCCTTACCAAAGGTTTTAAAGATTCAAAATTACTTAACAAAGATTTCAAGAATCTCAAAATATATTCTGAAAGTTTTTGAAGATTTCATTCGATTTCTCTATGATTCAAACGATTTCACAATAGTTTCTGGAATTTCTGTGATATTTTTAAAGTTTCCAAAAATATCAAATGGAAAATGAAAAATTGAAACAGATTGAAAATTTTTAATATCTTCGAAATCTTTGAGAAATATTCGAAATCTTTGAAACTCTCATAAAATATCTGAAAATCTTATGAAAACTGGAGGGATATTTCAAATATTTTTTATAAATCTTTGTGAAATCTTCCAATATTTGAAATATTTTAATATCTGAAATATTCTGAGATCTTCGAAGCCTTCTGAAATCTTTGTATTCGAAAACTCTTGAATCCTTTGTGAAATCAAATTTTTGAAGCTCCATAGAAAACAAAGTTTAATACGAAAATGACTGCGTAGTATGTGTTGGGGCAGTTTTATTTAAGAATAAATATAATCCCCTTTTATAGCTAAAATTGGATCACTGGAAATAAGTAGCGATATCATTTTGTGTCATTTCATCATTCCAAACAAGAATATAAGAAATGTAAAAGCACTCAAGTGTCGATAATAATGCCACGCTTTGCTCGGAAACAAAAAACTTGTTTCGGGAAGAATAATATTTTATGGGAATATATTGTTTTTTAATAACAAAAATGCTTTGCTTGCTTTCGCACACATTACTGTATTCGTAGCAATCACAATGCTAACTGCTTACTAATTCCAACTATGATACTGGTGCTCTAGTGGGAGCTTTTTTTTCAGAAATAAGCGCTTTAGGTTTGCCGGGAATGCCCAATCACTCTAATTCTCAAATGATGCCTGAGAAGAAGATGACTCCACCTGATTCGAAAAACACCGCGTCTCATTTTGCGACGGCATTCAAAAATAAGGTATTTTTCTTGCATTAATTTTCTTGGCTAAATTTTTCACTTAGTCTTGTTCTACAATTTAGTTACTTAAATTAATGTACTCGTAGTCTGTGGACATGAAGAGCTCATGGTCGTCATTGGCACAATCGTCGAGTCCACAATCCACCGCAGGAAACAGTTCGAAACATATAAAGGATTCCTTCCAGTTATTTAAAAGCAAGGCCAAAGAAAAGCAGGATAGGGTAACTATCAACAATTTCAAGCTTTTCCATTAATAATAAATAAGAGGAACCGCCTCGGGTGAAAAAACCTCGTCAAAGTTTGGTTAAATAACTAATTTTTATCCGAAAATACCTACATTTTATAGTTTTAAATTTAAATTAGCACAATATTGTAGGACTTCAAGATTTTGAAGTAAGAACCTGAATAAATAATTGAATAATTTTGCTGAGGTTAATTTATATACAAAACCAAAAGATGTGAAATTTTCTTGATGGTCAAATGTGTTTAAATGAGTTTCAAATTCTAGTTACTACATTTTTTCGAGTATATATCTTCAACAACAAAAGAATGGATTTTTAACAAATTGGTTCAACTTTGAGCCAAGTAGTTGAAGCCTCAATCAAGTAGATTACTTTGCTACCAAACAGTTGGGTTTTTGACAAAAAAGGCAAAAAAAACTTTCAACACAAAGTTGAAATTTCAACCAAAGAGATGGATCTTCAACCAAAAAATGTATTTCAAACGAATTGGTTCATTTTTCAAACAAGTAGTTGACTTTTCTACCAAAACAGTTCAACAATCCACCCACGAACACAAAATTAAAATTGAAAAAGGTTTTTTTAGAACAAAATTGTTGAATTTTTGATTGAATAATGAAATTTTCAACAAGAGTTAAATTTTCAAATAAGAAAGATTTCCTGGTATAAAGAAAGAATTTTTTTTTAAAATTGTTGAAGCTTGAATTGAGTAGTTGCATTCTCAACTAAACAGAATTTTCAACAGATAAGTTCATCTTCAATCAAAAAGTATACATTTTTCTCTAATAAGTTGAATTTACAAATCAAAGATAACAGTATTCAACCAAAAAAGATAACTCCTTAATTCTTTCAAATTTCAATGAATTTTATTTGTTTTGAATTGTTATAAATTGAAAAAAAACAACCTCGAATTTTATCAAATTCTTTTTATTTTCCTTAAATTCCTTCTGTTCGGATATTTTAAATTATCCCTGAATTCTTTTTACTGCACTGTATGAAAATTTTTTAATTTTCAAAAGTTTGAGTCGATTCACTCAATTATTATCAATCACAAGAAAGTCTCTTCCATTTTCCTCCAATTCTGTAAATTTACTCCAATTCTACTGAAACCAATAAAATTTATTTTCAATCGTTAAAATTTTTTTGAATCTCGTTTTGAGTTCAATTCGACGAATTGTTTTGCTCTAAATTAATTTTGAATTCTCATGAATTTATCCTGGATTCATTCGAATTAACTGAAATTCTTCTCAACTCACTCATCTTTTCAGTCGACATATTTTTTCAAAAACTTAGTTTTTTATTAGAATTTGTACTGAAGACTTCAAATTTCAGACTCACCTTGTATTTTCGGGAATTTTATCCAATTCTTGAAATTACCTTTAATTTTAATAAATTCATTCCAGGCTCGATCAACTGAATTAATTTTTTATACATTTTTGAATTGTTTTCAATTAACTCAAATTCTTATGAATTTCGTCACAGTCTCTTCAATTTCCCTGAATTCTTCTCAATTCACTCCAATGGGATTTTTGCTACTTTTATCAATTTTTAAAATTATTTTGGATTAAATTCGAATTGTTACAGTGAGACTCAAAAGGACCAACTTGCGTTTAATTTTCCAAAATTTCACGAGAAATGTGGTTTCAATATTCCTTTCTGTTAAAATGACAATTTTAAATACAGAAGGATCTTTAGTGTACAGAGCTACATGATTATACCAGGATGAGCACCTCATATTTAATCTTTAAAAACGTGCCTTAAAATTTGATTTTAAAAATTATTCGCTTTATTGAGAATTCGTATTTTTTGGTCTATATATAATTTCCTGCAGGAGACTGTGACCTCTTCAGTGTACAACTTAACCAATAATAATTCGTTTACAATGATAAAGCGTAAACGAGTTACGCTCACCCCGAAAGGGATTTGGCCTAATGGTATAATAATAATGATAATAATAATAATAATAATAATAATATAAGGAAATCGTATCTAGTGCGAGGTTTTTTCACTCACCAATCCGTTGATTCAAACGATGCCGTTTACACTTTATGCTTCTTTTCCTGACTTGATTATTAATTTTACCGCTATTTTTCTTAGAATATTAAAAATTAGCATTTTTCTTTTTTTTATTCTCGCAAGCCATAACAAAAAGAAATATGCCGAATTTAAACAAGGTATTTTACTTCTTTTGCAATATTTTTGTATCTAAACGACCCATATGTTTTTGTAAGCTTATATTTATAAGATGGTATTACCTTCTGATATTTATAATTATTGTACAATTGTTGGCCTTGCAACAGCAACGAGCATTAATGGAGCAGCAGGAGATACGGAAGCAACAACAACAGAAGGAACATGCGGAGCGAGAAAGGCAGCGCCAAGAGAGTGAGAAGAGGAAAGATAAGGGCGACGAGGATGGTATGGAAAAAGGAAGGAAGCCTCCCGTGGACCAGCAGAATGCGATTATTCCTCCATCCTCGAGAGCTGAAGAAGCCAGAACTTCGACCGATGATAGCAATAGTCCGAGCCATCCTTCTGTCCACGAAAGAACAGCCGAAGAAAGAGCGCGACAGAGACAACGGGAACAGGAAAGACGACGGCGGGAAGCGGTAAGTCAAAGCAAAAAAATTCTTGAATCTATTCTAAATGGAAATACAATATTAACTCTAATCTACCTTCAATTCTATGACATCGAAGGACTTTATTATAAATAGGGATGTCAACTTTATGCATTTGAAAATGCTGAATTATGCGATTGAATTTGATTCTTTGATGCGACGATTATGTGGTAAAAGTGCTGAAATTATACAGGCATTATGCGCATTGAAATACATATTTATTTATTGTTATGTACTGTAGAGTATATTCTAAATAACGCTTTTAAGTAAATTTCTAGAAGGGTGAAAGTAGACTAAATTTTCGGTAATTTAAAAAAAATTATGCAATTATGCACTTGCATAAACTTGACATCCCTATTAATTAAGAATGTTGCAAAATTTGATCTAGGAACGTATTCTCGTTAAAAAATTTCATTTTTGTATAAAATTCCATCGAGTAAATTAGTTTATCACTCAAATCTCACAGAATAAGATCGACTCATAGAGCTAACAAAATTTGAAAAAAAAAATTTGAATTCAATTTGCAACATTCTTAATTGAAGGCGCAAAGCGTCTTGTGCTTTGTTCATCAAAACACGCATGCAGAGATGTTCAAATATACATAGATAGTCAGCTCTATTTATGTTAATACTCGTTTGAAAATAGTATTTAACCCTAAGAATTTCTGTAATATTATTTATAATGAATGTGGAGACCACAAAATTGAAAAATTTCAGAAACTTTTTTGGCAGTTTTTGCTACCTTAAAATGTAAAATATTATACACTTTTGTCTTTAGACATTTTATTAATTTTTCAAGTTTGTGATCACCTTTTCTTATGAAATAATAAAATACAGTTGCTGGTAACTGATAACCCGATAACAAACTACTATGTGAATACTCCTACTAACTATTTGGGAGATAATTTAAAAAGTTTGTGTCCATACTCTATACCTAGGATGTTGATTTTTATCTTGAAACTACATTCGAAAAATTGGAAAGTCTTGAACTTTTTTTAATTTTACTATAACTAAATATAAAATATTTTTCAGTCAATTGTGGTATAGTTTTTTTAAGAAAGCTCAATTCGGAAAGAAAAAAGCTTCTGAAGCCAACATTTAAGCCAAAATTATGTTCAGATCTACTAAAACTAAATTCACCCCGGAATTTATTTATTTATCGGTTGTACACACAACTGCATAAAAAATAAAATCATGTTAATACGGGAATAGAGAGATAGATAACGCCTTAAAAACTCATCAATATTTGTTGAAAAAATTTTTAATGTTATTTATTGTCGAAATAAATTTGCAGCTTTGAGAAATTGGAAATTTGAAGTGTAAACACAAATTTTGTATTTGTTCTATGGAATAAGAACGAACAGTTGACTAGCAACCAACATTTGGCTCGAATTCGATCGAATTATTCAAAACTTTACATTGTTATATCGAACTTTTCCAAAGAATTCAACTTTGAAGATCTCAATATTTTTTTGCATACTTCAGACAATCGTTTGCTATTTTGTGTTTATTGTTAAACAGTGCGCAGTAAAATTGAAAAAATTTCAAAAACTGAATATTGTTTTCATGAAATATAATGTTATTGTTTTTAGGACAAGTTTGATTAATAAATCAAACTTTTACTAATTTTGAAATAGTCCGAATTTTCCTGTATTAAAATCGAAATAGGAAAAAAAAAAGAAAAAAAAAGAAATAGTAATGAAATATTGGTTTTTAAATTTTTTTGCTGTGTAACTCGCCAGTAACTTAAGTCAAAAATCGTTTTAAAATTCGTCTTCCTTAACAGGATTTGATGATCAAGCGTGCTAAAATTAGGTTTAAACTCGATTGTTTGAATTTAGTCCTAAAAAAATTCGAAGGTTTGAGCTGTAAAATTTCAGAATTTATATTTCGAAAAATTTTCATTTCTTCCTTGAGTCAAGTAAAAATCATTTTTAGTGAAAATTTTTAGTGAATTGAATGACCAGAAACGTTTATGGTAGCCTTGACCTGCATTCGAAAAATGAGAAAATTAGGTTAAATATTTTTGCAAAGAACTGGACAACAAACTTTTCAATTTATTCTTCAATCTATAAGATTCTCCTTTGAATGCAAACTATAAATTTTAAGTAGACTAGAAAATTTTTGAGAAAGTGAGAGGTAGGGCGGAGCAAAAAAAAATGTGTACTCTTTTTACCATGGTTTGATTTTACAGTATCTTCCGAAAACTATGCAGCAATGAAAGATCCATATACATCGTGAATTGTTATAAGGTAAAAAAGGGGACAAATGATGTTTCTACTTTATGAAATTACATTTTTTTCTATTGGTAACGATTTTTGAGTTGATGAAAAGGGTTCTTAAAGTTAGAATTTACACCAACTATCTTCCGAAAGCTATACAGCAATAATCAATTTTTATTTGTCGTATGTAAATGGTCATCGAATTTAAATAAATTACATGTATAAAATTAGGATCTTTAACTATTCAAGACTGTTTTTCGTTGACTTTCAAACACGAAGAGATGAATTTACAACAAAAATGTATAATTTTGATTAGGAAGGATCATTGTCATTTAAAGAAATCTTAGTTCCCTACCTAATAGTTGAATTTTTAACCATGAGATACACATTTTCAACAAAACAGTTGATTTTTCAAGATAAAAAGTCAAATGTCTTGGAAAAAGGTTGACTTTTTGTTAAAGTTCGACTTTTTCATTGAAAATTATTCTTTTTTGATTGAAAATTCAGTATAAAACTTATCTTTTTTAGATGAAAATTCAATAGTCTTCACAAAGATCCGTCTTCTTGGGTTGCAAATGCAACTGTTTCTTATTGAAATTCGCTCATTTCTCTTTTGAGTTTGTAAAATGTACTTTTTCATAAATGGTTCGTCTTTTTGAGTTGAAAATGAATCTTTTACAGTAGAAAAGTCATCTTTTTAAGTTAGAAATCAATTGTTGTCTTTTGTTGAAAATGCAATTGTTTGATTGAAGTTGAATTTTCTTGTTTGAAAACTCGACCACTCGGTTAAAAATTAACATTTTGTAGAGTGAAAAGCTGCTTTTTGATTAAAAGATATTTTATTTTCTGAAATTTAACTATTTGGTTGAAAATTTATCTTTTTCTGTTGATAATTATTAGTTTTGTTTCAAATTTATCTTTTCGGATTGAAAATTAATCTTTTATGCTAAGACAGTCATCTTTCTTATGAGAAATACATCTTTCTCGTTTGAAAACCACACTTCTTGTTCAAAATTAATCTCTTCGAGTTTTGAAGTTAACAAAAAGAAATCTCAAATAGTCTTAAATTATACAGGTCTGCAAATGAGGGAGTTACATTTGTTGTTGGAAAACGAGAGGTCTTTTTCGGAGTAATTTTTTCCGTAGAATCTGGATCCGAGCGCAGAATATGTCCGTCACGTCAGGATTTTGAGATATTCGAGATTATATACTCGGAAAATGGGGTTTTTGCTGCTTTTGGGGGTTATGTATTGGGTATGCAAAATTTTTTTGGTCTTGTTTCAAATAGCCATCATTTAGTACTACTCTTTCCCTTCAAAATAGGCTATTGAACGGTCACCAGCGATTTTTGTTACAAAGATACAGCCATTTTCTGTTTTGACATTCATCTATATTACCGCATGAGCATTCACTTTGACTCTTTGGAGCATACCATTTTGCACTCGGGAATTTCTCTTAGAAGTTTGTACCTGAAGGTCTTGATGGTCTCTGAATAAGAATTTACAGTGAGAAATTCGACATCTTATTACCAAGATTGCTTGAGACCAAAATCCTTCCATTTTGTAAATTTAAATACACCATTTTGAACCCGCCATCTTGGTGATAAAGACGTCGATTTTCTAACTGAATTCTTATTCAGAGAACATCAAGACCTCCAGGTACAAATTTTTAAGAGAAACTGAAAATAGCTGTATCTTTGTGAAAAGAATGGCTGGTGACTGTTTAATAGCTTATTTTGGAGGAGAAGAGTAGTACTAAATAATAAAGTTTTGAAACAAGACCGAAAAATTTCGCGCGCCCAGTACATAACCCCCAAAAGAAGCGAAAACCCCCATTTTCCCTAGGATAATTGTCGCTGTGAGATTTACTTAAAGAACCCTTTCCTCCAGTTAAAAAATTGTTACCAATTAAAAAAATGTAACCTAATAAAGTGAAAATATCATTCTTCTCATTCTTCAAGTTTGAGAACAATTTACGAGTAATATGGATTTTTTCATTGTTGCATATTTTTCGTGGGATCATTATAGTTGCAAATACCAATTCCAATAAACATCTTCTTTTATTGAAAAATTGATTCCGTTCCAAAATATATTTATTATATAATAAGTATAAAAATCAATATATTTTTCCGCTCCACCCTAGTGACTGGTATATGTCGCTGATCGATTTTATGGAGGGGGACTCGTCCAAAACTAGGTAAATTTGTTATTTCAGATGGCGAACCACATTGACATGAATATGCAAAGCGATTTGATGTCTGCCTTCGAGAATTCATTATAATGTTACAATGTGCTGCTCATAATCTGCGGGCCTCAGAAACCAGACAGGATTTGGCGAGGCAAGACGTTTCAGAAGCTGGACGATACCACAGAATCGTGTTAATATATACTGTTAATAATAACGACTAGTGATGTTAATAATAAATATAAACAATTAGTAAAACTGATTCACCCAGGATCAGTACTCGCGTGATGTGGTGCAGTTGGGACATTCCAACGGAGGAGTGTTATTCTAGCCTGTCGTTTCACGACTCGAGAATAGCAAAGACAGTCATTATTGTCATAAAATGCGCAAATAAATAATCTGCGTCTAAACAAACGGACACCCAAGTGTGACCATGTAATTAGTTAAATACCTACAGATACTTCGAGATATTGCTACAAATTGTGTTACATTTTTCCGGTTTTCATAAGTATGTACTTGATGTAAATTTGGAAAGGAAGAAAACAAGGAAAAAACGTGCTGCGAAAAAGAGCGAGGCGTTTGCGTGCGAGAAAATAAAAGAGAGAGTGAGAGAAAGAGCGAATAATTGTACAGTGGAAGGTCTAAGAGCTGTGTATATTTAGTTAAGTTTTATATTTTTCCACTTTCAGTCATTGATTGTTGGTAGGATTAACTAGATAGTTTTTTTTGCCAATAATATCTTTAATTACTAGCTATATCATCCATCATTTCAACATTAACTTCACTCTCGATTACAAATACGATTCTTTGTAATCATAAAAATAATAGTGAAATAATAAATGAGCGCGCCAAGTCTCATATCCGCTCTACGTAAATAGTATGTTTGGTGAACTTAATCGTGGACATTTATCGTCAAGCAACTGTGTGAATCGCGACTCGGTTTATTGCTCCGAAGTACCACGCGATTTGCTACTGAAAAAAGTCGTCAATTATTACGATTATATAATGATAAGCTTGGAGGTAGGAGGAACTCTCGGTCCTCCCATCGGCTACGAATTTAGACGTATGTTCCTATTTTCTAGTTTATGCGTCGTAAAAATAAGACTCACGATGAAGAGATTTTTCAATCTAAGACAATCTTGAATTGAAGATAATTCTGCATCCGAAGCTAAACGGCCAGCGCACTTTCTTCGCATCGTTCAGGGGCAATACTTTCGGCAATCAGAAGACTTGCAGCAATCAGAAGCATGCATCGTAATTGGAAAGGGTACACAAACTTTTATGACAAAATATGAATACGCGCAATGATGTACATTTGGGAGATAATGAAGGAATTAATTTTGGAGTTTGTACTCTAAATTCTAGGCGTAATTGTAATATCGTGAGAAGAAGAGTTATTATATGCGCTCCGATGATTGCTAATATTATTAAATTATTTGATTCAGAAGTCCTGGTCCTTTTGTTTTCTATAGGTATTACTTTCCTATATTCGTCTTCTTCCTTGGTGAAAACAACTTTCCTAAACTCGATTCTATTTCCCTTCCTTTCATTCGTTTGAGGGAAGTTTTTTCATCAAGGTACCGTTACATTGAGGAGTAAATTAAATAAACAAAAAAGACAAAAGAAAAAAATGCACAAATTTCTAGGTAGTTTACCTAGGTGATTACTAACTTTTTTAGTTTTGGTTTTCTATCTTTTAGAAATAATTGTAATGTTCAGTAAATGTATCGTTAATAGAACGAATAAAAATTCACCACATTTTCTTTTTTGAGACGAAGATACTGAGATAAAAAAGCAAGAGATCATTTTATCATAGAGATACCGAAGTTCGTAAGTGTACGCCCACGTAATTTAAAAAATAGCGAAGAATGGATGGAGCGTGCTGAGTTGACTTGGTAGAATTAGAAAGTACTGATTAAATTATCAGATATGACCATATGTAGTTTATTTATTAGGAATATTCAGGCCGAAATTATATTTAAATATAAACGAGAGTTTCTGGAAATTGAATGAAGAACTAATAAGGACTACGATTATGTTCATAATGGAGGTGCAATTTGCAAGTCGTTTCAATAAGAAAAACGGAATTATATTTATAAGCCTAAAAATAACGGGACGAATGTTTCATTGCCCGAATAGTATTTGAAGCTCAAATCAAAATAAATTTACTTTTATAAAAAAATTGGTCTTTTTCTTTTCGGGATCGTAAGTTTTTGTTTATTGCCTGAAATCTATTTATTTTTATTACTAGATTAACAATTTTATTTTTGTCTTGAAATTTGTATATTTTGGATCTTAAAACTTAGTAATTAAATGAGAGAAAGTTAAGCATTCCTTTAGGTTAATTCTAGATTTTTTGAACTCGCAAATACTATTCGAGCATTTGAAAGAATTTTTTAAAGAGTAGGTAGATGACCGAGAATCAATCGAAATCTTGGAAATATCTCTTACGTTTCTTCCATATAGTTAGTATTGTTCAAATATCAGAGGTTCCAAAATTCACGATGGAATTAGAATTTTCACATAGAAAAAATATTTATTGTCAGTGTTGAAAGCATTTTCCTCAACAAGAATTTCTAAGTCTTTCCAAAAATGTTATTGCTAATTTCAAAGTTTATCAGCTTCTTGTGGCTATTCTATGCTTCTTCCATCGATGATATAATTTAGATTTGATTCTCGAGAAGAATCTCTCCGGAGATTCTCGAAGGACTAATCAGGCTCATATGAGAAATCAATAAACATGCAAAAAGAATCTTGAGATTAGGGGCGAAAAGGGGATTGGACTTTTTTTCTGATTGATTCAAAATATTTTGATCCACGAAACGGGAATGAACGTCGCGTACAAAAATTGAGTTTTGGATAAGTCCGCTTTGTTAATACCTTTCGCCCCTTTTTGGTAGAATAATGTAAAGGAGAGGGGGTGAAATCAAGTGTGTAAGTTGAATGTAAATATACGAGAAAAATGTAATTGGCAGCAATTACACGAATGATAAAATAAATCCATGTATAAAGAATAATAATACAAACACACCTCTATGTATGTGATAAGGTTTGTAATATTTAAGGGAGGCCGAAAGACGATTGTGTAAGCTACTAGATCTCAAGCCTAAGTTAGAGTTTAAATAAACGACGATTACCATATGTAAACGCGTATATAACACCAAAATCACTCCGTTGTATCAAAAACAAAAATAATTTTTATATAAGTTCCACGGGCGCACATCATCTCCAATGGCATACTTGAATTTTAGCAAAAAAAAACTTACACTTCTATTACTATACTATTCTAACTAAACGAACGTTAAAAATGGTTGTAAATAAATAATAATAATTTTAAATAAATGGATACAAATAAACAGACCCTCGATGTTGTTAAGTAAAAGGAAGAGTGTGTTTTTTGTTTGTTTTAATCAGTCTCAACTCACAGTTCCTAGCTACGATTTGTTTTCCTTTCTCATAAATTATCCTCGCATCCGTTCTGCTTCTAGTCAAGTTCTAATCGAGCATTGTGGACGTGGTAGCAAAGAAAATCAAAATATTCTAGGAAATATTATCCACGAAATACACATTTTTTTCTAATGTTTCAGAGCACTTTTGTTATCTTTTTCAAAAATAGAGCTTTGAATATTTTAGATTTGAAAATAATCGATCCTATCAGTTTTCAGCATTTTTTTCTTATTTCTTACAATATTTTCGATGAAACTCAACTTTTTGGCAGGCTTTTTTATTTACAAAAATAAAGACTTTTTTTTTACTTTATATATATTTTTTATTCAGGTTCTTGCAAATTTTGAAATATTTTTTTTAGCATTTTTCCTTTTACTTAGCAATAATATAAACGTACTATATTGAATGTATTGTCACAACATGATACAAATAAGATATTAGATTTATTATGGAGTTAACAAGAGGACAGGACAAAGTATGTCGAAAGAGGTTGCAGCACTAATCGTAAAAAGTACCTATGTATATTTTACCTTCCCTTATTTGCAGTTTTACATGTTATGTAAAATACAAATGCGTTATAAAAAACGAGTTGATTTTGTGGAAAAAAAGTCATCCATATGCGACTAGAGAGTGTATAAGAGTGCATTGTATTGACTCATATTTGCAGTTTTCCTCTTGAGTTATGAAACCAATAGAAAAAATATCTACGTGAAAAAAATAAGAGTGTGTGTGAAAATTATTGTCATAACTGAGGTAATACATATTATATACATAATTATATATTGTCGTATACATACTATACATGTATATTATTATAACATCCAGAAATATGATTATTACCTCCAAGGTTGAACTATTAATAACTAATTGAAAGTAACTGTAGTAGGTTTAATTAGAAACCTTACCTCTCACAGTCCCTTTATCATTTTAGTTTTGCGTCTAATTTAACTATTTATAAGCTAATTTAAGATAAGTTATTTTAATTTTATTTTAATAAAAGGGATTAGTTTGATCTTATGCATTCTTCTTTCTTTGACAAATCTTTTCAATGTTTCTAAGATTATTATTTTAAATTTTGCTGCAGTTTGAAACGCTAGTATTTCTTCGGTTTTATGGCCTCGATGCAAATAAATCCTCCAGCAGCTCCTGGTTGGAAATCGTTTTTTCCATCCATTAAGGCGAGAGTTTTTTTTTGGAGGAAGAAATTTTACTCTTACCGTCACTGAAAGTTTTTAGATTTATATTTTCCATTTTCTGTTTGGATTGCAAATTTTGGCTGTCTACAATTTGTTTCTCAAATGTGAAGTTGATGGATCCTGGGACCTATAAGGCGCTCTAGTGGATTTGCAAACATTTTGTTCAAATCTGGTGGGACAAGTGAATTGAGATTTTCTCAAATTTCGGATTCGACGCTACAAATTAGAAAGAAAAAATCAAAATCAATTTGCGAAAATTATTGAAAACAACATTTCTCTATTTGGTATTTTCCATTTTTCCCTCGGGTTTTCTGGCATAATCCAATGAATCAGAAAATCGTTAGAATCTATTAGAAATGGTTTTTTTTCCGGGGAGTGATTATATTCAAATGATGTACAAATTTAGGAATAGAAAAGTAAAATTTTTTGGAATTCGATTTCAAAGATTGTGAAACAGTTTCAAAATTTTGTAGACAGTTTTTCTCAATTTTTATAACCCAAAAAAGATTTCAGTCCCAAAATTCCTAATTCAGAAGATGAACCTCGAGATCTCGATGAGCATCATAAATATTTTTTGCCCCAGAAGATTTGTGAATTTCTCCAGACTAAACGATGGAAAATCTTAAATGGCGCAATCCTTCGATATGTAATTATTAAATTCAATTCAAAATAGGATTGATTTGCAAAAAACATCAATTCTTACAATTCCATATGATTACCAACATAATTATTAATGAATAATAAGTATTATATGATAATTAAGAAATTTAATGTTATATTTTTAAAGGACTGTAGAAAATTTTATTTTACTCCAAATCTTCCACTGAGAATCAAATTCCTTTGAGAAAATTAATTCCTAGATCCTGAGATTTTTCAGGCGCTTTTGGCTCAGTTTATCATCATTTTGTTTGAATCTGGAGGAACAGGTGCATTTGGATTCTCTGAAATTCCAAATTCGTAGCTACGAATTGACAAGAAATAAAAATCAAAAATAATTTGTGAAGATTATTAAAAGGAATGGTCCTTAAAATCTATTAGAAAATTATGGTTCTCTCCGAAAAAAAATATATTGCTCTAGATAAAAAAAGTATTGAAGTTTAAAGCAAAAAAGACAAATATCCAACAAAACAGTTGAACTTGCAACCAAAAAGACAAGTTTTCAACCAAATAGTTGAATTGTTTACCAAAGAATAAGTTTATTGACCAAAAGAGATGAAAATCCGGAAAATAGTTCAATTTTTATTTAAAAAAGATATACTTCTTACCAAAATGATGAATCTTCGAAAAAAGAAAAGAATTTTCAAAAAAGGTTCAAACTGGAAAGAGGAAATTTGACAGAAGATTTTGGAATTTTGAAGGCACATTGTCTGAATGGGAGTTGGATTTTCAACTAACAAATCTTTCTTTTCAACAAAAATAAAAAAAATTTGAACAAAATATTTCAGCTTCTAACCAAGTACTTGTATTCCTCTCTAAGAAATATTTTAATTTTTGATAAAAAAAAAAGTTGAATACAATCAAAAAAGACGAATTTCCAACAAAATAGTTGAATCCTTAACGAAACAGTTAAACCTTTAAAAAAAAAGTTGATGAGAAGAGAAATGATTTACGAAAGGAAAACAATTTCTCGTTTAGAAAGAAGAACAATTTTGAAGTTTAAAAGGAAAAAGGTAAGTTTTTCGGAAGGGAGTTGAATTTTAACCCGAAAATATGAACTTGAAACGAAAAAGTTATTTTGCAACCGAATAGTTCAATTTTCAACCGAAATGGTTCAATTACAAACGGAAGAAGCCAAATTTTCAACGATATGAAGGAATTTTCAATTTGATAGTTAAATTTTCAACTAGAAAAGATTTTTAAAAAAGATTAATTTTCAGCAAAGTAGATCGCCGTTCAAGGAAGTAGTTGATTCCAACCAAAAATGATTATTAGAGAGATTTCTGACAGAATATATGAAGTTGTGAACCAAAAAGACGAAGTTTAACAAAAAAATGGAGTTTTCAGTCAAGCAACAGAAAATTCTGAAAAACGAATTTTCTGAAAATACACTTACCGCCTAGACGAGTGCCAGTATCGAGGGTTGTGGTTCTGACGCGAGAGAAATTAGAAATCCAGTCCGAACCAGATTTGAAGCGACGACTGACTAGGCGAAGGTAAACACTCAGGACCGTATGTATA
>WSXT02000006.1:4446452-4462008 GCA_011762715.2 Neuroterus valhalla
CATCAACATCCATATTTTCTGTGTGATATCACATTCTGCATCAACCCTTGACCCCACCCTTGGCAGTGTGGCGTCGTAAAAAAACCCTTTAATACAGTTCATTGACCTCAAACATCGAATGCTCTCTATTGCTTTTTGAAAAACGAAAAATGAATATAAATGCTCCCAGTCCAATAAAATATTCAATAAACTCCATGTTGATTACATTAATTTTTTTTGCAACAATGTTACTAGTTTTGAATTCAAGGCATTGAAATAAACTCTTGTATGCCTTTCAACTTAGCCATTAGAGGATGATCTAATTTGACAAACTCGAGAACATTCTCCATTATATTCCCACGATTTCAATGTCTCAAGAATGTTCAATTTCTCAAGAATTTTCAAATTTTAGTGAGGACTAGATTCGGGGGTGGAGGGTACTGTTTGGGAGAAATGGCGTCACGGCAATGTGCATTGAACCCATGTTCGTATCGAGCTGTCTACTACCCCCTTGCTCATCGTACGATTTGCACCGCACGAAAACACTGCTGGTTGTGCAATCCTCAATCCTCACTACCCGGACCTGCCACAAGACGTTTTGTCGTGCGCAAGGAAGTGTTTACAATTTTCGCACATGCGCGAACCTATAGAGTCTATTCACCCCTAACGCGCCGTTCAACTGTCACGCAGAGGAGAAACCTAGTGGGGTTTATTGCACCGGTGGGAGTCCACTACCCCCACCGTTCGCTACCCCCACTGGTGGCTACCCACACCGGCCGCTACCCCTGCCGGTCAGTACCACTACTGGTAGACTCAGTGGAGGTGGCAAGAACCTTGGTAGCTGGCGAAGGGGTAGGGGTAACGCGGAGAGGTGGATTCCCATTCGTAACTCGCTTCGAGGCCAGGGGTGGGAGTAGGGCTGTCAAACCTCTTGTGATTTTCCATTTCTCTCTGAGGTTGCGATCACCATGAGCCATTCTGCTATATCTTCAGGAGCTTTGAGCGGAGAAAGTGTTGTAGATGGCGTGAAGTCAGTTTCGGGGATAAGGGTGGAGGAGGTACTCATTCAATGAGTTTCAGGTCCAGGAGCCTTGAATATAACAAATTCGATAATGCAATATTACTTGAACCATTATTAATATGAAAATAAATTTAAAGAGATCTAATTAAACGTTCTGTAACAAAGTATCTTGAAAATGTCGCACTTATTGTTGTTAAAAATCTGACAGTCTTTTGAATGACTTGAAATCGCTCTATTTATTACAATTGAGATTCCAAAATGGAATTCGTTACTAACTTTCAGTTTGTTCATCACTGTTTACCTAATTTGCGATTGTTACTGTCGAGAGATATTTCATTGCCCCCACAAAATGGAGATATTAAATTGTATTATATTTTAAAAATACTCCAGGGATTCTTGATGAAATTCAAGCGATTCCAACGAATTTTGAGGAATTTTGAAAATTTTGAATGGGTTATTTGTCCAATTTAAGAGATTACAAAAAACGTTAAGGGATTCTGATGGCTCTAAAAAGATGTTCGGGGATTTCAAATAATTTCTAAAGTTAAAGATTTCGAATATTTCTATTTTTTTATAATCAAATAATTAATTATGAAAAAATGATCAGGTTTCATGTAATCTCAAGGGATTTGAAAATATTTGATTTTAAAGTGAATCAAAAATTCAAATTCAATTAATTTTGTCCCAACTTTTTGAATTTTGGTCACTCTTCTGGTTGATATAGATCACTAAATTTATTTCAAATTTTTTTTAGTTCAGGTTATATCAATCGTATATTTATTTATTAAATTTGCATGCAAAATAATGCAAATATAACATTCTATCATTTTGTTGTTGATACAAAATTGAATTGTTGAAAGTTGAGGAAAATTCAAAACTGAATTTTCGAAAGTTGAAAATAGGATGATATTAAAAATGCAAATTTTTGAAATCCTATAGAACATTGCATTTTATATAAAAAACAATTGTGTTCAATATGTTCTGATCACAAAATCTTGCATGAGAAATTGAGTAATAAACATTGCTGCAATCTTCACAAAATCATTGAAAAAGTCGATTCCTTTGTAAAACGGTTTTATGTGAATTTCCCGAATTGTAAACAATAAAAAATTCAATTTTTTAAAATTGAAGATTCATAATTTTAGTTGGACCTTATCTTTTCGGTTTAATAAATGACCTCTCCTTTTGAAAAATCTTATTATTTGGTTGCAAATCTGAATATTTTGTCGAAAATTCAGCAGTATTGTAAAAGATTTATCCTTCAGGGTTTCTTCTTGAGTTCAATTCAAATTTTTTGAATCAAAATTAGAATCTCTTCCGGCCAATAATCCAACTATTAGGATGAATATTTAACGACGTTGTTGAAAATTTACCTTTTCCAATTGAACACCAAAATATTTGCTTGTAAATTCATCTATTTTTATGAAAATTTTTGTTTTTTGAAGATCCATCATGTTAGTTGATAATTCATATCTTGAATTTTAAATGTACTTATAATATAAAAAAATCCAGCTTTTCTTATGAATTTTCCAAATCAACTTCAATCCTTCAAATCTACTCAATCTTACTCAATTTGATTGTTGTTTCTCAATTTTTGTAACTATTGGCAAATTCATCCTGAAGTCTTTCAGAATATTCGAGGAAAACTTGTTCACATAATCACCTTTAATTTTCATATATTTCATGGAATCCTTTTAAATCCCGTCAAATTTCTCTAAACTGATTCCAAGCTTTTTGAATTTAATGAATTTTTTCTCAACTTTTCGAATTTCGGTCACTCTTCTGGTTTAAATAGATCACTTAATTTTCTTAAAAAATTCATTCTTAATTCTGTTTAATTCAATCGAATATTCATTTAATAAATTTGCATGTGAAAAAATGCAAATATAACATTCTTTTAATTTGTTGTTGACAGAAAATTCAACTGTTGAAATTGAAGAAAATTCCGAACTTAATTTTCGAAAATTGAAAATTGGAGGATATTCAAAATTCAAATTTTGGAAATTCAATAGAACATCGCATTTAATATAAAAGAACAAGTGTGTTGAAAATGTTGTGTTCACAAAATCTTACATGAGAATTTGATAAATTAACTTTTCAATCTTTAAAAATAATTGAAAAACTCGATTCCTTTCGAAAACGGTTTGTAGTGGTTTTCTCATATTCTAAAGACTGAAGCATTCATTTTTCTAAAGATTCAGCACTTGAGTTGAATTTTATCCTTTTTGTTTAATAAATCGCCTCCCTTTTTGAAGAATCTTATCATTTGATTGAGAATGTAAACGTTCCGTTGGAAATTCAACAATTTTGTTGAAAAGTCGTCCTTTGAAGTTAAAGCTGCATCTTCTTCGTTAAAAATTTCTTCCATAAATCTTTTTAGTTGCATATTCAACTGCCTGGTTAATAATCAACTAGTTTTTGTTGAAAATGTTGAAAATTCAACTTTTTTAGTTCAAAAATGAAGTGATAGGTTGATAATTCATTTAGTTTGTTGGAAATTTCTGTTTATTTTTAGATTAATCATTAAGTTGAGGTTCGTACCTTCGATTTAAAATGTATCTTTATTAGTTAAAAATGCAGCTTTTCGGTATTAAATTCGTACACTTTTTTTGAAATTCGTCCTCACTGGTAGAAAATTTTTTCAATTGCATAAATCCACGCAGAGATTTAATGATTGAACATTTCAATTCATTACAAAAATTAGAAGAATCGATTTTTCCAAAAACGGTTTGTCCTGGTTTTCTCAAATTTTCAACTATAAATAAATCATTCTTTCGCTTAGAGATTCATCATTCGAGTTTAATTTTAAGTTTTTGTACAATAAATTATCTCTCTTCATTAAAGATCTTATTGTATGGTTTTTGAAATTATTTATTTATAGTTCAAAATTCAAATTGTTATATAATGAGTTTAATGAATTTCGATTAATTTTTTTCCTCTGCTGAATGTTTCATATTTTGAATAGCATTTGTATAGAAAGTTCGTTTCTTCATTTCGCAATTTTTCCGTACAAAAATTAACTATATGCGTATTGTTAAAGGCCTATTGTTATCAGTAAAATATTATGCAATTTCAAATTATATAAACTTCATCCAAGAGTTACGACACGATAAAACCATTAAAATTGAAGATAATCTTCATCAATCTGGAGATTCTCTTTTTTAAGTAGTAAAACCAGCAATAGTCAGCCATGCCACTTTTACTTAAAACCAGTACGCTAATTTCTTTTCTTAACTAATTCTTTTCGATTAAAAAACTTGATTAAGTCTTACTACCATTTCAAATGATGGATATTCAACTAAGAAACATTTTTTAATCAACAGAAAAAAATTTCAACCAAATTGTTGAATTATTAGGATAAAAATGGTAATTCTTCCGAAAAAAGTTGAGTTTTTCACCAAATATTAAATTTCATACAAAAATTCTAATATTTTACCAAAATGGTTGAATTTCCAAACGGAAAAAAGACTTTTCAATGAAACAGTTGAATATAAATGTTATAGAATGATTGGGTACCAAAATTTTTAGATTTGGAACAAAATAATTGAATTTTCAACCGAAAAAGATCAATTTCCAACTAATGCAGAATGAATTTCGAAACCAAACTGTTTTATTCTTCAATTCAAAAAGACGATATTTAGACACAATGGTCAAATTTTCATCCAGAAACTATGAATTTGTAACCTCAAATTGTTTAATTTTGAACAAAATAATCGAATTGTCAACTACAAGAGATGAATCTTCAACAAACTATACATCAACCATGTTTTCAACGATAAATAAAATAAAAAGATACTTAGTAGGAGTCGAATGTCCAAAATAAATAAATTCTGAACAATATATTGATATTGATATGTGAATATTTATATTGATATTTTAACAAGAAAAAATCAATTTTCTACTGACAATGGTTGATTCTTTGGATGGAGAGTTGTATTTTCTAATCCAAACAGACAATTTTCTCAACAAAATTTCATCCAGAAACTAGAAATTCTCAACCAAAAATGGACCAGTTGAAAATTTAGTTGAAAAAATGTATTCCTAGATTGAATATAACGAATATTTGACATAACAGATGAATTTTAAATCGGATAAAATTCTGTTCAATCAGAATTGGTAATATTCGGCCAAAACAATTTAATTATCAACCAGAAAAGATGTTTTATGAACTGATGATAGTGTATATCCTGATAACAAGGTTGCAATTTTTTATCTACAAAGACGATTTTCCTATAAAATAGTTGTATTTCCATCCAGTACCTACAAATATTCAACTGGAAATAGAATATTTGAATATTTATTGAGAAAATTAATTTTCAAATCAAAAGTAACGAATTTTTGATGAAATAGGTAACTGTTCAGGCGATTCAGTGCATGTGGAACAAAGTCGTTCAACTTTCAACTACGTATTTGATTTTTTATTTTAGGAAGATAAATGCATGATGAGGAAATTCAACATTTGAATTCATTTAGCTCTAAAACCTCATTTTTTCAGGAAAAATTAAACACTTTACATTTTTATTTGAGAAAATTAATTTCTCATGTGAAAGAGATTATAATTTTTATGCCAAAATGATAAGCTTTAAATGGAAAATAGTTAAATTTTTTTGGGGGTTCTTTTTGTTTAGTTCGCACTCAAGTGGAAAACAAGAAAGAGCGAAAAACATTAAAGCATTTTGGGAGAATTCTTTGTAGATAAAAATTGCAACTGTTTTGTCGGGAATTCAACTTTTATCGGTCGATAATTAACCTTTTCTGCTTGAAGATTCAAATATTTTATTTCAAGCAGAACAGTTTTGATTTGAAATCATTCTAGCTGACTCAAAATTCAACTGCTTTTTCTGAAAATTTGGTATTTTTTATCTGGAAATCTATTTCTACCGTATATTCAATTATAAATTTTTTAGTATAAAATTTTTAGTTTCAAGACAAAAACTCAGCTTTTATGTAGGCAAATCGTCTTTTTGGAATAAAAAATACAACTTTTCGGTCGAAAATTAAACTATGATCAGTTGAAAATATATTTTCCCTTGTTGTAATATCAACTATTTTTCTTCTGAATTTGATTATTTTGGTTGAATATAATTCTAACCGCTTCAAAATTTGACTCTTTTTCTGGAAATTCGGCAGATTTTATCTAGAAATCTATTTTCAACTTAATAATCGATTGTTAATTTTTTTAGAATGAAATTTTTAGTTTCAAGATAAAAACTCAGCTTTTATGTAGGCGAATCATCTTTTTGGATTGAAAAATACAACTTTTCGGTCGAAAATTAAACAATTATTAGTTGAAAATATATTTTCCCTTGTTGAAATATCAACTTTTCTTTTCTGAATTTGATTATTTTGTTTGAACATAATTCTATCCGCTTCAAAATTTGACTCTTTTTCTGAGAATTCGGCAGATTTTATCTAGAAATCTATTTTCAACTTAATATTCAATGGTTAATTTTTTAGTAATAAATTTTTAGTTGCAAGATAAAAACTCAGCTTTTATGTAGGCAAAACGTCTTTTTGGATTGAAAAATACAACTTTTCGGTCGAAAATCAAACTAATATCAGTTGAAAATATGTTTTCCCTTGTTGAAATATTAACTATTATGTTCTAAATTTGATTATTTTGGTTGAACCTTGTTCTATCTGATTCAAAATTGAATTATTTTTTTGAAAATTCAGTAGATTTTATCCAAACATCTATTTTGAACTTAGTATTCAACTGTTCCATTTTTCGTTTTATGATAAAAATTCAACTTTTATGTATGAAAATTGTCTTTTCGGATTGAAAAATGCATCTCTTTGGTCAAAAATGCAACTATTATTAGTTATTATTATTTATTATTATTATTATTATTAGTACCTTATAGTTCCTTAGTAAAAATTAAAATAAAATGTAATAGTTTGATTCAAGATTCAAATCTTATTAGTTGAATAGTAATCTTTTTCGGTTCAAAGTTTAATTATTTTGTTCCAAATTTAACAACGCCGGTACCAACTTATTCTACAAGGTTTGGAGTTTGTTACGTTCGAATTTTTTTTTTTATTGGGTTGGAAATTGAACCATTTTGGTAGAATAATAAATTATTTGTCTAAATTCCACTTTTTGCTGGAAATACTTTCGAAATTCTCATTTTTAACTTCAAAATTCAACAATTTGATCGACATTTTTTTTCTTTTGATTGAAAAATTTTTTTCGGTTGAAAATTCATTTCTCCAAAATAAGTTTTTTTTTATATTTTTGCTCAGAAATGGAACTGTCCCTTTGAAAGTACCAGTTCTTGTTAGGAAATTAATTCTTGATAGATTCAAATAATTGAAATGAAGGATTGAGGTAGTTTGAAAGATCTGTAATATTTTATACGATTTTTCAAGATATCTGGGGATTGTTGAAATATTTCAAAAATTTTGAATGTTCCAGGGTATTTGAGAAGGTTTCAAAAGATTTTTGGTCAATTTCAAAGTACAGGGCTTCAGCAACAGTGACATGCCTGACTATTCTGGGTTTTACTACTTAAAAAAGAGAATCTCCAGATTGATGAATAGTATCTCCAATTTTAATGGTTCTATCGTGTCGTAACTCTTGGACAAAGTTTATTTAATTTGAAATTGTATAATGTTTTACTAATAACAATACGTCTCCAACAAGACTCATTTAGTTATTTTTTGTTCGACAAAAATTGCGGATTAGACAAACGGACTTTCTACACAAATGATATTAAAAATATAAAACATGCAACAGAGGAAGAAAATCAATCACAATTAATTAAGCTCATCGTATAATAATTTAAATTTGAACTATAAATATATAATCTTAAAAACTTGAGATTTCAAACTTGATAATGTTTCAATTTACTAACTTCTCAAACTTTGATCGGCAAATTCAATTATTTTTATCCTTTACGAATATTGTAAGACAGTTTTTATTTCATAACTGAATTAGATTCTACAACAAAATACATCAATTCTGAAGAAAAATACGAATCCGCAACCAAATATTCCAGTCTTAACAATAAAAAAACAAAGTTTGACAACGTAGTTCAACATTCGTCCAAGCAGTCAAATTTTCGACCAAAAAAGATTTGAATTTTCAATAGTAAATAGTTGAATTTTACAAAAAAAATACCTACTTGAGAAATAATAGTTCAATCCTCAACCAAAACTTAATAATTACACAGCCAGACAAAAAGAATCAATTTTCGGATTCGGAGGTCAGAACATGTTTACTGTATGTTTTTGGGGACGCTGAAACTGAATCCGCAGTCCCTTTCGCCCCATCACGTCAAGATTCTGACATAACCTCAAAAAGTGTTTAGACACACCCTAAAATGAAAAGTAGTACTGACCTGAGTCATGGACCGTAATATATGTTTTTTTGGATCACTAAAACCGGATTGGAAGTTCATTTCACCCTATCACGTCAGATTTTTCACTTCACCTCAAAAAAGGTCTACAGACGTCCTGAAATAGAAAGTAACGCTGGCCGGAGTGACGGACCAAATTATATGTTTTTTGAATCGCTGAAACCGAATCGGAAGTTCATTTCACCCCATCGCGGTAGGTTTTCGACATAACCTAAAAAAGTGTTTGGAGACACCTCAAAATGGAAAGTAATGCTGGCCTGAGTGATGAACCGTAATATGTTTTTTTGGATCGCTGAAACCGAATTGGAAGTTCATTCCCCCCAACACGTCAGATTTTTCACTTCACCTCAAAAAAGGTCTACAGACGTCCTGAAATAGAAAGTAACGCTGGCCGGAGTGACGGACCAAATTATATGTTTTTTGAATCGCTGAAACCGAATCGGAAGTTCATTTCACCTCATCGCGGTAGGTTTTCGACATAACCTAAAAATGTGTTTGGAGACACCTCAAAATGGAGAGTAATGCTGGCCTGAGTGATGGACCGTAATATATATTTTTTTGCGTCGCTGAAACCTAATTCAAAGTTCATTCTACTCCATCACGTTAGGTTTTCGACATAACCTCGAAAAGCCTCCACAGACAACCACAAATGAGGTTCTGTCGAAAACCTGATGTGGTGCGATAAAATGTAGATTGGATCCGGGTTCAGCGACCCAAATAACATATAAAATACATGGTCTCGTACTTAGACCCGCATTACTTTGTCTTTTAGGGTGTCTTTGAAGGCTTTTCGAGGTTATGTCGAAAACCTGATGTGATGGGGTAAAATGAACTCCGGGGTCGGTTTCAGCGACCCAGAAATGATATAATATACATGTTCCGGCGCTCAGACCAGCATTACTTTTCATTTTAAGGTTTCTTTCAAGACTTTAAGATTACGTCGGAAACTTGACGCGATGGGAAGAAATGGACTTCAGATTCGGATTCAGCGACCCCAAAAACATGTAGTCAACAAAATAATTCAATTTTTTAGGAAATAATTAAAATTTCAACCACAAAATAGGATTTTCAACGAGAAGAGATAATTTGTTGGACCACAAATACACAAACCAATTCAACTGATTATTATTCAAGCAAAATGATGAATGATTTGCTGATAAAAATTTCAGAAAATCAGAGCTAACCGTTTTCGAAAAAATTTAGTTTTAAAAATTTTCCTATACTGAAATGTTTATTCATCATATTATCATGTAAAATTTTGTGAACTTGTCAACTTACGCGAGAGTTTAAACGTAAACAGTTAGGGCCGTATGAACTATTTCTATGTGTTTTTGTCCATTCGCGCATTGGCGAATTTCGCGCTTGGGTACACTTTTCGCTGTAAGAGTACGTCACTGGCGTATATCAGCTTAGACTGCAGGCGTGGCCAGTACCTCTCTTTAAATCCTCTGCGCCGTCTCGTTTACATCAAAATTCTCGGAAGAACGATTCCCGGGGGGACGATTTGCGCGAGAGCAGTGTAAAATGCGCTACTATATCAAGTTTGCAAGAGTTGAATTTTGAATCTTCTCTTATTTTCAATTGTCGAAAATTCAGTGTCAAAATTTTCTTAAAAATTATTTTTTGTCAACATTTACAAACGTGCATATCTTGATTATTTTTCAACTTCAGGGGCTCAAGGTTTGGGAACACGTTTCGATTTCAAATTCTTTCTATAATGTGACTCTATGTGCTAATTGTGTGTTCATTTGAAAGAATCCCTTATGGCATGACTAACGAACGAAGGAATGTAGAAACGAAGGTACGGAGGAAAGAAGGAACAAACGCATCAACGCATCTGTTTTCTATGCCAATGCGTTGTGATGCGCGGAAAAAGGCATCAGCAGGAGGACGGTTACGTAACATTTTCCACGTAGAGTAGACCGACGACGACCTTCCTCTATGGAAAGGTTGGCTCTGAAATAGCAACGACCCGTATGTGGGTCAACATGCATTGTGCCGCGACCCTCTTCACGCAGTGCAGGCCGACTGGTGCAGGCGGTTTCACGCTACTCGAAAATAGACGCTTTTATTATCAGCAGCCGTTAGTTCGTTCCTTCGTTCGTTCGCCGAGAGAACACGGCATGCGCGATTCGCATTCACCCTCCTACCCCCAACCCTCTATAGATTACAATCGACACCCTTAATGTTTCTCTTGTTTCCTTCCTTTCCAGTGCTGCCGGGTCTGAAGATTTTTCGCAGGATCCAAAAGAACTCTCGAATGTATGCGATTTCTGAAGAAATGAGAGAATTTTGTTTTAATTATGAAAATTTTTGGAAGTGTAAGCTTCTTACGAATTGTGACGACTGATTCCTTAGGAAAGGATATCTTTTCTGCTCCTCTTATTCTCTTTTTCTGCTTTTCTCTTCTTTTCTTCTCTTCTTAATTCTCTTCATCCCTTCTTCTCTTCTTCTAGTCTTAAGTCTCTTCTCTCCTTCACTCCTCCTCGTCTTCTCTTCTCTTCTTCTCTTCACTCAATTGCTTCCTTCTTCTCCCAATTATTTTTCACTTTTCTTCTCTTCTTCACTTCTTATCCTCTCATCGTCTTCTCTTCTTCTCTCAACTCTCTTTTTCTCTTCTTCTCCTTTTCTCTTCTTCTGTTCTTCTCTTAACTCGATTGTTTCCTTCTTCTCCTTACTCTTTTCTGCCTTTCTTTTTTTCCTCTTTTCTTCTCGTCTTCTCTTCTTCTCTTGACTCTTTTTTTTCTCTTCGGTCTCTCCTTCTCTCATCCCCTCAACTCAGTTGTTTCCTTTTTCTCCCAACTCTTTTCTACATTCCTTCTCTTTTTCACTCCTCCTCTTCTCCTCGTCTTCTCTCCTTTTCTCAACTCTTTTCTTCTCTTCACTTTCTCCTTTTCTTCCTTCTTTACTTCTTTTCTTCTCCTGTTGATTCTCGTCATCCCTCCTTCTTTTAACTCTCCTCTCCTCTTCTCTCAACTCTCTCATTCTCTTAACTCAATTGTTTCCTTCTTCTCCTAACTCTTCTCTACTTTTCTTCTTTTCTCCTCGTCTTCTCTCAACTCTCTTCTTCACTTTCATTGTCTTCTTTCCTCTTCTAAACCCTTTTCTTCTCTTTATTCTCTCCTCCTCTTTTTCTCCTTTTTTCTTCTCTTCTTCTCTTAACTCAGTTGTTTCCTTCTTATCCCAACTCTTTTCTACTTTCCTTCTCTTCTTCACTTCTCCTTTTCTCCTCGTCTTCTCTCCTCTCCTCAACTCCTTTCTTCTCTTCACTTCCTCCTTTTTCTCTTCTCCTTTTCTTCTCCTGTTGATTCTCTTCATCCCTTCTTCTTTTAACTCTCTTCTCCTCTTCTCCTAACCCTTTCATTCTCCTAACTCAATTGTTTCCTCCTTCTCCCAAGGTTTTTTCTATTTTTCTTCTATCCTCCTTGTCTTCTCTTCTTCTCTTTACTCAATTGTTTCCTTCTTCTCCCAACGATTTTATACTTTCCTTCTCTTCTTCACTTCTATTGTCTTCTTTCCTTCTCTTAACCCTTTTCTTCCCTTTTTCTCTTTATTCTCTCCTTTTCTCTTCTTCTCTTCTTCTCTTATTCTCTTAACTCATTCCTTTTTTCTTCTCCTAACTTTTTCCTACATTTCTTCTCTTCTTCACTTCTCCTCTTCTCCTTGTCTTCTCTTCTCCTCTTAACCCCTGCGTCTCTTATTTTCTCAACTCTTCCTTCTCTCCTCCTTTTGACTCTCTTCACTCTCTTCTTTCTTTCTTCTCTTTTCGTCTCCTTCTCATAACTTTCTTATTCTCTTCTCTTGAGACTTTTTTCTCTCCTCCTGTTCCCTCCTCCTATTTCTCTTCTGCTCTTATTCTTTTAACGCTCTCCTTTTCTCCTTTCATTCTTTTCTTTTCCTTTTAACACTTTTTTTCCCTTATTCTGTTCTTCTCTGTACTGACTCCTTTTTCTCTCATCTTCTGCTCTTCTCTTAACTTTCTATTCTCCTCCTTCTCCTAACTCTCTTTTCGTTTTCTTCTTTTCACCTCTCTCCTTCTCTTCTTCCTTCTTCTCTCCTCCGCTTCCTCCCTTAACAATCTTTTTTGTCTTCTCTTTTATTCCTCTTCTCATAACTCTCTTATTCTCTTATTTTCCTTACTCTATTCTTCCCTTCCTCTCTTAACTCTATACTTTCCTCTTCTTCCCATCTTCTCTCCTTTCCGTCTCTTCTTCTTCTCTTACCTATTTCTCTTCTTCTCTCCTCTTCTTCTCTGTACTCTTTCTTCTTGTCCATCACTCTCCTTACTTTCTCCTTACCTTCTGTTCCCTTCTATCCTTCTCCTCTATTCGTTTTCTCTTTACTCTTTTCTTCCCCACTTCTCTTCTTCTCTTGAAATTCTTCTTCTCGTGACTCACCTGTTCTCTTCTCATCTCCTATTCCTCTTCTTTCAACTCTGTTCTTATCTTAACTCTCGTTTGCTCTTTCTCTCCTATTCGCTTCTTGACTATCTTCTTTTTTTCTCTTCTCTTCTCCTTACCGTAACTTTCTTTCTCTTTTAACTGTCGCGTCCTCTTCTTGTCTTTACTCTTTCATTCTCTTGTTATCCTTCACTCTCCACCTCCTAATTCTCCTTTTCTTTTGATTTCATCTCTTCTTCTTTTTCCCTTCTTTCCTTCTCCTCCTCTCTCCTTCTCTTAACTCTCGTCTGCTCTACTTCTCTCAACCCTTTACTTCCTTCCGATTCTTCTTCTCTCAACTCTCTTCCTCTTCTTTTTTTCTTCTGCTAAATCTCTCCACATCTTCTCATCTTCTTTTCTTCTCTTTTGAAATCTCTTCCTCTCTTTACTCTTTTCTGCTCTTCTTTTCTTCATCATAACGAGCTAATGCTTTAAACGTGTAACCCAGCGTAACCTAACGCACACACTGTTTGTTCCTTAATTGATCCTCCCCTTAAATCTGATAAGCGACTTTATCTTCTTTATTATTAAGTTTAATAAATTGAATTTAAAATCGAGGGGCGAATCACTCTCGAATCAGTGTGAACGTTAGCGACGTTAGCGTCCACCTTACTTACGTTAATAACATTAAATAGAACGTACGCGCCTTATTCGCTTCAGCTGATATTTCTAAATAACGAGTTACATTAAACCTTGCATTAAATTCACAATAGTTCCGTATCGCCATCATTATATACAGTGATTCTTTGCATTAATTCGAGCATTAAGTACACTGATTCGAGAGTGATTTGCCCCTCGTTTAAAATAGGGCAATTTTTCACGAAAATAGTAGAATACTTTTTTTGGATGTGTTCTAATGATTTTTAATACATTTTTCATACATGTGAACGATTTTGAACCCAAAACAGATAAATTTTCGATCTGAAGAGACGAATTTTCAAGAAAGTAGGTAAATCTACAATCAAAACCGGCTGAATTCCAAACATCAAGTTACATTTATAGACGAAAATTCAATTTTCCACATGATATTCATTTTCAATTACCAACAAATTATTAATTTTTGATCAAACTGATGAACTTCCAGCTAAAAACAATGACTTTCAATGGAAAATAATTAACTTTCATGGAGAAATAGTCGGATTATCTTTTTGGGTTCTTTTCACCTAATTTGCATTTAAGAAAGGATACGAAACAAATGAAAGTGGGCAAGTAGAAGAGGAATAAGAAAAAAGGGTTAAGGGGATAATCTAGAAGAATCTGAAGAAATCCTGAAAAAATCTCGATAAATTTTCCGAATCGATTCAAGGATTTCCTGCGGAAAATTGAGAGAGCAGAATAATTGCTAACAGAAAAATTGCATCGGTAACCAAAAAGTACAAAAGGATTTTTCAACGAGATCTCTACCCAGAAGAGATACATTTTAAACTTATATTGGTTAAATTCTTTATTTTAAAATTTTATTTAATAATTATTCCCTATTCATTATTATTTTTTCATGGTCAATTTATTATTCAAATTATTGCAAAACCTCTTGAATGATTAAGCTCTCGGGAAAAACTTCATAAACTGTTCCAATCCCTCAAAATTTCCTGAAGTTCTCTTCAAGACCGTGATAATCACTCTGGCGACAATAAGTCGACAGGAAGAAGACATACATATGCCCGGAACGCCCTAAATTCCGGGCCCTGACGACGGCTCAACATGGAGAGCCTTGGCTTGCGGTCGAAATTGCAAACGGTTTGCGATTAACGCTTGACATGGTGCATATCGGTGCGTTATGAGGGGCATTCTAGGGCAAAGGTTGAGGAACGCTGTCCCGCAAGCTGACCCCTCCTACTCCCCCCTGCCCCTCACCCGTGAAATCACCACTCCTCCGCCCTTAAACCTTCTCCATTCCACCCCTCGCCGCCCATAATATCTATCCGCAATCCTCTCTGTGTTCCCGACCTACCCTCATCTCTCCTTCTCTCGACCTCTTTTCGACCTGCCTCCCCCTCCCCTCCTACCCTATTACCCACTATCCGTATCCCTCCCACTTTTACCCCATCAAGCAACATCACTCTGTTTTCTGTCTCATGGCCGGGTGCAAATTGTCCTCGACAAGCATCTTGTCCTATCCAACATCCTGTGATTTATATGGTCTTGCTATTCACTCGATTCTGTAATAAGGATTGTTATTTATTATTTATAGATGTGCAACGACCACTGCGATAATACGGCCTATCTTTAGAAACTAATTAGAAAAGCA
Organism: Neuroterus valhalla; assembly: GCA_011762715.2. Classification (NCBI taxonomy): domain Eukaryota; kingdom Metazoa; phylum Arthropoda; class Insecta; order Hymenoptera; family Cynipidae; genus Neuroterus; species Neuroterus valhalla. The sequence continues at coordinate 4,461,498 of WSXT02000006.1, forward strand.
AGCTTTATATTGATTTTTGGTACAGAGGTAGTTCGAGGGATTGACAACTCGACTTCAAAGTGTACAAAGGATGTTTCAAATACTTTAGGATACTTCCGAATATTTCAAGATATTTGAAGTACCTTAGGATATTTCAGATAGTTCAGAGTATTTCGAGATACTTTAGGATATTCAATGATACTTCGAGGTACTTTAGGATAATTGATTTACTTTGGAATACTTCATGCACTTCAGGATATTTTACTCGATGGTCCTTCAAGATACTTCATTAGGATTTGAAATACTTCTGGATATTCTGAGATACTTAATGATATTTTAAGATACTTCAGGATATTTCACATACTTCAATACATTTCGAAATGCTCTATGGTACTTCAAGACAGTTCAGGACATTTTACATATTTCAAAGTATTTCGAGCTACTTCGGGATATTCTATGATATTTCGAGCTACTTTGGGATAATCCAAATACTTTGAGATACTTCATATACTTCAGGACATTTCACATGCTT
>WSXT02000006.1:4474583-4490597 GCA_011762715.2 Neuroterus valhalla
TCGAGACTCGTTTTGAGAGATGGAAAGGAGAGAAGCAATCATTACCTCTATTTGAGGCTCTTCTTAGTGATGGAAAGGAAGTGCCTAAATCCAATTGGATCTGGTTGTTGAGAGTTGGAAAATGCAGGAAGCAATCTTCGAATCTGATTAGAACCCCACTGTGTGTTGGAAAGGAGTTTTCTAAATCCAACCGAGCCTAGTTTTGAGAGATAGGAAGAGAAGGAAGCAATCCCTTCATCTTTTTGGGACTCTTCTAATTGTTAAAGAGGGAGTTTTTAAATCCCTTCTGGGCCATGTCTTGAGAAATGGAAAGAGAAGGAAGCAATCCTTAACTCTAATTGAGGCCCTTCTTAGTGATGGAAAGGAAGTCCCTAAATCCAATTGGGTCTGTTTGTTGAAAGTTGAAAAGAGAAGGAAGCAATCCTCAAATCTGATTGAGGCCCTTTTGAGTGATTGGAAGTGGGTTTCTGAATCCAATTAAGCCTAGTTTTGAGAGATGGGAAGAGGACGAAGTAATCCCTTCATCTTTTTGGGACCCTTCTAAGTGTTGGAAAGGAGGTCTCTTGATCCAATGGGGTCTGTTTATTGAGAGTTGAAAAGAGGAGGAAGCAATCTCCAAATCTAATAAGGGCCCTTTTGAGTGTTGAAAAAGGCGTTTCTGAATCTAAAAAGGCTCAGTTTTGAGAGTTAGCAAGGGGAAGAAGCAATCCTTGAATCCAATCAGGGCCTAGTTTTGAGAGATGGAAAGGGAAGGAAGCTATCCCTCTATTCGGGCAATATATTAGGGACCCTTCAAGGGTTTAAAAGCGAGTTCTAGGAAACGATCTGCGCCTAGTTTTGAGAGCTGGAAAGAGGAGGAAGCAATTCCTAAATTTTTTTGGAACCTTCTTAGTATTGGAAAGGAGTTTTCTGAAATCAATGGGGTTTTTTTCGTTGAGAGTTGAGAAGAGGAGGTAACAATCCTCAAATCCGATTGGGGCCCCCTGGGTGCTTGGAAAGGGGTTTCTAAATTCAAATAAGCCTAGTTTTGAGAGATGGGATGAGGAGGAAGCAATCCCTTCATCTTTTTGGGATCCTTACAAGTGTTGCAAAGGAGGTCTCTCAATCCAATGGGGTCTGTTTGTTGAGAGATGAAAAGAGGAGGAAGCAATCCTCAAATCTAATTAGGGTCCTTTGGAGTGTTGGAAAGGGGGTTTTCAAATCCAATTGAGCCTAGTTTTGGGAGTTTGAAAGAGGAGGAAGCAATCCCTTAATCTAATTGGGACCCTTTTATTGTTGAAAATGGAGGTTTGAAAAACCATTTGAGCTTAGTTTTGAGAGATGGAAAGAAGAGGAAGCAATCTCTTAACGTTTTTGGGACCAATCTTAGTCTTGTGGAGGAGATCTGTTAATCCAACGGGGTCTGTTTGTTGAGAGTTGAAAACAGGAGTAGGATATCCTTAAATCTAATAACGGCCATTTTGAGAGTTAGAAAGGGCATTTCTGAATCCAATTAGGCCCAGTTCTGAGAGTTACCAAGGGGAGGAAGCAATCCTTGAATCCAATTAGAGCCCTTTCGAGTATTGGAAAGGAAGTTACTAAATCCAATTGAGCCTAGTTTTGAGAGATGGAAAGAGGAGGGAGAAATCTTCAAATCTAATTAGAGCCCTTTTGAGTATTAAAAATGGGGTCTCTAAATCCAATTAGGCCCAGTATTGAGGGTTGAAATGGGCTATTTAGTCCTTTAATCCGATTTCAGCCATTTTTTCAAAGTTGGAGAGGGGTGAATAATCCTCCAATCCAGTTGGGACCAGTTTTATTGAGTCAGAAAGGGGGAAGGGGTCCTTCAATTGTGCTGGTATTAGTTTGAAGGATAGGAAAAGGATAAAAAAAAGCTCGGAGTTCTTCTACGTTTTGAGATATGGAAGAAGAGGAAGAAATCCCTTAAGCCGTCAAGGGCTAGTTTCAAGGGTTAGAGAGGGGCTTAATAATCGACTTAGGGGCAGATTCGATAGTTAAGGAAAGGACAGGGGTCATTAAGAATTGAGAAGAGGGACGAAAGAAGCCTAACGTTCCTCTTTGTTTCCAGAATAGGAAAAAGGGAAAGGAAACCTTCAAATTCAATTGGTGTTAGTTTTCAATTCAGAAAAAGTTGGCAGGATCAAATGTCTACGCCCATGCTCGTCTGTCTCTAACCAGTAAGGCTCAAAAGTGTCAGTTTTCTGCAGTTTCCTTCTCTCCTGATCAAATTTCCCGCCAAGCCTAAGCGACTTTGGTAAGAGTCAAAGAATAGAAATATTTATTCTGAAGTCAGTACCAGGAAGTGGGAAATTGGTAGAGACCTAACAATATGGTGAACGCATGAGGAGAGGGGCCTCAAAAAGGAATTTTCGTCGCGGGCATGCGCTTTTTGTAGTAGCGTATTATAACAAGGCGGTTGTTATTGACCACGGAACCCTTTCGTCTCTCAGGTTGATCTGGAGCACATTTATTAAAATAGATTTCAGGGAACTGCGCATATTGTTTTTATGAGAAGTCGTCGGTCTCTGGTTCAATGCCATTTTTTCAAGTCGAGATATTACATTCATTTGAAATTTCTTTAATTATTTGCTCTTTGAACAATCTTAATTTTGGGATGCAGTCTAAAATTTCTTAGGCCAGAGAAAAGAATAAGAAGGAAAGAACTTCTATCCAACATTCATTCGTCTCTAAGTAAAAGATTTTTTTTTTGGAGGTTTTTCCTATTCCAATTGAGGTCAGTTTAGAGAGTTGACAAGCGGGGGGAGGCGTCTAATTCCATTGGGCTAGTTTTGAGAGTTAGTAAGGGGGTAGGGGATCCCCTCATCCAACTGAAGCTAGTTTTTAGAGTTGGAAGGGGAAGAGGAGGGGTTTAGTCACTTGGGATCAGTTTTGAAAGATGGAAAAGGGGAAGGGGATTCCTTATTCCAATGTGGGCAGTTTCGAGTAGTGAAAAGAAGGGGGAGGCATCCAGTTCTATTAGGCTAGTTTCCAGAGTTAGCAAGGGGGTAGGGGATTCCCTCATCCAATCGGGGCTAGTTCTTAGCGTTGGTAGGGGAAAAGAAGGCATCAAGTCAACTGGGATCAGTTTCGACAGATTAAAAGGGGAAGGGAGATTCTCATTCCATCCGGGATAGTTTGAAGAGTTAAAAAGAGGAAGGAGGCATCCAATTCAATCTGGCTGGTTTCCAGAGTTAGCAAGAGGGTAGGGGATCCTCGCATCCAATGAGGGCTAGTTTCTAATGTTGAAGAGGAAGAAGGTGGCCTCAAATTCAACCGGAGTCGGTTTTGAGAGATGGAAAGGAGAAAGGGGATTCCTTATTCCAATGGGGGCAGTTTCAAGTAGTGAAAAGAAGGGGAAGGCATCCAGTTCTATTAGGCTAGTTTCCAGAGTTAGCAAGGGGGTAGGGGATTCCCTCATCCAATCGGGGCTAGTTCTTAGCGTTGGTAGGGGAAAAGAAGGCATCAAGTCAACTGGGATCAGTTTCGACAGATTAAAAGGGGAAGGGAGATTCTCATTCCATCCGGGATAGTTTGAAGAGTTAAAAAGAGGGAGGAGGCGTGCAATTCATTCGGGCTCGTTTCCAGAGTTAACAAGGAGGTAGCGGATCCTCACATCCAATAAGGACTAGTTTCTAATGTTGAAAGTGAAGAAGGTGGCCAATTCAACCAGAGTCAGTTTTGACAGATGAGAAGGGGAAAGGAGATCCTTATTCCATACGGAGTAGTTTGAAGAGGTAAAAAGAGGGAGGAGGCATCCAATTCAATCGGGCTCGTTTCCAGAGTTAGCAAGGGGTTAGTGGATCCTACCATCCAATAAGGGCTAGTTTTTAATGTTGTAAGGGAAGAAGTTGGCCTCAAATTCCACCGGAGTCAGTTTTGAGAGATGAGAAGGGGGAAGTAGATCCTCATTCCAATCAAGGTCAGTTTCAAGAGTTTACAAGAGGGATGGGGCATTCAAGTCAATCGGGCTGGTTCCTAGAATCATTGAGGGGGTAGGAAATCCTCTTATCCAATAAAATCTATTTTTGAGAGTCCAAAGGGGAGAGGGAAGCCTCAAATTCAACTAAAGGCAGTTTTGAGAGATGGAAAGGAGAGAGGGACCCCCTCATTTTGATTGGTGCCAGTTTTTAGAGCTGGAAAGGAGGGTAAGCGTCAAATTCGAATGGGCTAGTTCCTAGAGTTAAAAGGAGGGTAGGGGATACTCTAATCCAATCGGGGCCCGTTTTTAGAATTAGAAGGAGGAGGAGCGAGGCCAAGGTCCAATTGAAGTCATTTCTCTGGAACCAGTTTCTAATTGGGACCAGTTTTGAGTTAAAAAAGGGTAGAGGAATCGTCAATGCGATTGGGACCGTTCTAACCGTTGAGAAGAGGGTTCGAAAAGTTTATTGGGTTCAGTTTTAAAAGTTGAGAAGGGAAGAACAGTTTGTTAAAAAAGGGGGGAAAGGAGGTCCTAGCGGGGCAAGGGTCTTGATATCCTGCTAGGGCTTGTTCTGAGAGTTGAAGAGAGGGAAAAATGAGTCTTCAAATTCAATTGTGCCAGTTTTGACAGTTGGAAGGAAATATATAGAACTTTGATCCACTGAGAGCCAGTTTTGAGAGTTGGAAAGAAGGAGGAGATTCTCATATCTAATTGTTGCTAGTATTAAGAGTTGGAAAGAAGGATAAAAAAAGGGGAGGAAGGAATTCCTAGGGGGTAAAGGGTCTCTAGATCCTACAAGGGCTTGTTCTGAGAGTCGAAGAGGGGGGGGGGGGGGGTCCTCAACATCAATCAAAGCCAGTTTACACAGATGATGAGATGAATAAAGGCGTAATTTCTTCAGAGAAGGAATAAAGTAACTTGGGGAAAGGGTGGGGTCATATCCAAAAGTTCAACATTATCCCTCAAACTGTTATTTTCATAATTAAAAGAAAAAAAACCGTTTTTGAATTTCATTCTTTTCCCAAAAATCATATCCCCAAATTCTACAGCTGGAACGAAACGGAATTTACAAACGAGACAATCTATATAAATATAAATAGTCCTGAACAGATATTTCGACCACCCTACTGAATAAGTAATCGTGCCAATGTGCAGTTCGCGGGGGAGTGAGAAGTAAGGTAGGAAGGAAAGAGGAAGGAGGAAGAGAGTGAAAGAGAAAAGGTGAGAGGAGGGAACGAAGCGAAGCAAGTGTAAAGAAGAGTGAAACGGAGAGAGGACGAGAGAGCCGATGAGAGTTGTGGTGGGGAGGGCGAGAGGGAGAGTGTGGTCACAGAAAGAGTGGGAGGGGGAAGAGGGTCGACGGAGGGTTAGGTGTGGTATCGGTCATTACCTCTGTCGAGTAACTGGGTCAGTCGTCACACAGAGCCGAGGTTGGCGCGCTGGCACACGATTCCCGCTCGACTTGCCTGGAGTGTATCCGCGAGCCCAAGAGACGTCGATAGAAGAGTTCTAAGGACTCGGCTAGCAACGAGGAAAGACATGTTTTATGAATTTGAATCGATTTTTTTCCGATACTTATCATATCGATTTTCGGGAATCTTATAAATAGGCTACTAGAAAATAGGAAATAAAAGTATTGTGATTGAACTGAAGTTTATTTTGTAGCTTCTCATTTCTGAACTAAATTTTACTCCCTAGGGGATAGAATGAACTTTTTTTAGTCACACTTCTTCATTGGCTGAATGAAGTAAGTATGGCGAACAGCAGATTTGGGTTAATATATTTTCTCCAATTTTCCAAATATTGATCATGACTTTTTATTATTCTCGTTTATATGCAAACCGAATGGCAATTTAGTTGAGATTTTTTTTCTTGACTAAATTTTTTTCTTTTGGAAATTCATCTTTTTGGTAGGGGAAAAATTGATCTCTCCTGGTAAGAATTCCTCGTTAATAATTCATGAGTTCTTGGTTCAAAATCTAAGTACTTGGTTAGAAATTGAACTAATCTGTAAAACCTTATCATTTAATTTAAATATGAATAAAAAAAAATAATTTTTGTTTGAAAATTTAACTATCCAATAGAAGTTTTTTTCTTTGCGTTTTAAATCAATCTTTTTGACTTTAAATTTGACTATTCTATATGAGGTTTCAAATTATTGTTTTGTTTAGTGGAGAATTCACCATTTTTGATGAAAATTTGTGTGCTTTTCGAACAAAAAATCCATTTCGGTATAAGATTATCCGTTCCAGGGAAAAATGCAGCTGTATAGTTGAAAATCAATCTGTTGCGGTTAACGAATCAAACAATTTTGTTTTAAAAAATCGTCATTTTCATTTAAAATCAAAAACCATTTTGGTTGAATCATTAAGCAGCCGCACAAAGAATAAAAGTGTCATTATCTGGGGACACGCTATATGTTTTCCTATGTATTTTGATGCGCTGAATTTGAATCCAATGTCAGAAATCACCCTTACGGCCAGTGTTCAACCCTAACCTTAGAAAACTTGAAAAAATTACACAACCGAACAAAAAAAGAGGCTCTTGGCCCGGGGGTGTAACATATATTGTCCTATGTATTTTGACGCGCTGAATCTCAACCCGCCATCAGAATTGGCCTTGCGCGTTAAGATTCGACCCTAACCCCAAGAAACAATTTTTGAGGATTCTTTTGAGGTTAGGGTCGACCTAGACGTGAAGGGCCAATTCCGATGTCGTTTCAAGATTCAGCGCGTCAAACAATATAGGACTGCATGTGTCCCCCCTCTAGGTCACGACATTTTTTCTGTGTGGCTGGACGGTTTTGATGTTATGAATAAATTATGTGTTTGTTTCGATTTTATTAAAACAAATGGAGACATTTTTGTGGTTTTGAGGTGTTTTTTGAAGTAAGGGTAAAACCCTGGGGCCCTAAAGGGCGCATTTGGACATCAGATTTGGATTCAGCGCGTCCAAATAAATAAATGATTGAAAAGTAAAGTAATTGGTAGAGAGCGGAACTAATTTGTCAGAAATAAATTTTTTCGTTGGAGATTGATCATTTTAGTTAAAAAATTCAAATATTTTGTGGAAAATTCGCGGTTGAAAGTAGAACTAATTTCTAAAAATTCTTCCGTTATAGTTTGAAACATATGTATCTTGTTAAAAATTTATCCTTTTCAGAGGAAACTTTTGTTTGGTTAGTAATGCAACTGTTTGGTTAAAAATTGATCTGTGGTGGTTGAACAGTCAAATATTTTGTTGAAAACTAGTTTTTTCTTATTTGAAATTAAAACCTGTCATGGTTGAAAAACTATCTATCACTTTTTTGTTATGAGAAATCATTTTTTTTGGGAGAAAACTCAGATTCTTGCTTGAAAGTAGAACTACTTTCATATAAATTAATTTTTTCTTGAAGATTGATCTTTTTTTTTTTAAATAAATATTTTGACTAAAAATCAAACTATCATATATTGTGTTAGAAAATTCTGCTTCTGCTTGGTCGAAAATTCAGCTTTTCGATTGAAAATTTGTCCGTTGTGGTTCAAAATTAAACTTTTTTTTAATTCGTCTTTTTCGTTCAAGATTCAAATACATTTTGGTTGAAATATTAACTACCAGATCTTTTTGATTGATAATTGATCTTTTTGGGTGCAAGTGACATCAATCGGTTAAAGGGGAACTAGTTTGTCAAAATTAATATTTTTGTTGAAGAATGATAATTATAGTGAAAGAATTCAAATATTTTCTTGCTAATTTGTAAATTCAGTTGAAAACTTATCTGAGCAGATGGAAATTAATACCTCGAATTCAATTATTATGTTGGAAAATTCTTCTTTGGTTAAAAATTCAACCATTCAGTAGAAGGTTAAACTACTTTGCTGAAAATACTTTTTCTTTTGGCAGGAAATTGATCATTTATATTTAAAATTCATCTGTTTGTTCCAAAATTGAACAATTTTACAGAAAAGAAAAATTTCGGTCAAGAATCAATTTTTTTAACTAAAAATTTACCTATCTGCTTACAAAATTATGCGTTTTGTTAAAAATTCATAATTTCTTGAAGAAAATTCTTTTGTTACGCATTCGTATTTTCAGATAAAAATTAATGTCGTTTAGGAACTTAATTTTCGTGTTCGAGAACTAAATTTGTCCATTTAAGTTTCAATTATTATGTTAGAGCATCTTTTTCGATAAATAAATCAACTGCTTGGTTTGAGGAACTACATGAAGAAAAAAATATCTTCTTGTTCAAGTTGTACCATTGAGTTAAATCTTTTTTATTTAGGTAAAAAATGTAAATATTCTACAACGAATTAATGTATTTGTTCCAAAAATTGATTTTGTCAGAATTGTTCGAAATTTCCGAAAATAATCTTGTTCAGTTAAATATTCAAAAGTTTTTTTGAAAATGAAGCCAAAAAATTCGGATTACTAACAGAAACGTTTAACTCCTAACCAACTATTTCGTGTTTTACCTTGAATAGTTGATTTTTGAATAAGAGAGACCAATTCCTAAGTAAAATAATGAATTCTCGACTGGAGTAAGTACATTTGGGATTGAAAAAAATAATTTCGAATAAAAAAAGGGCCAACATTCCTTGAAAAGTTGTAGAATTGTCAACCAAAGAGATATTTTTCAAATGATGCAAGGTTCTTTATTGAAAGTAAATTTTAAAAGAGAAAGTAAATTTAAAGAAGAGAATTCCAAGTTCGAACAAAGAGTTGAACTTTCAAATGGAAAAATGAATTTCCAACCTTGAAAATTAGTTTTATAAAGAAGCAAATTCAAAAAAAAAATTCAGATTTTCCATCTATTGCACAATATCAAGCTACTTGGTTAACAGATGCACTGATTAAATAGAAACATTTTGTCAGTTTGTTCAAAGATTCGTGATTTTAGTTGAATTTATATTTCTAGTCAAAAATACAACTACTTGCTTTTGGATCTGGAATTTTTGTTGAATTTTTTTGTTCGAAATTCGTCCTTATCAAAACTGTCCATGTTCGATTAAAAATCATTTACCTTCAGTTAAGGATTTAACTATCTTTATGAAAATAATCTTGATTGGTTAAAAATTCAAATGCTTTTTAAAATAAATATTTCTACATCTTTCATATTTTCAGATTCTCTTTGTCTTCCTTCTAAGTATAAATTATATGTCGAAAAAGGTGTACTTTGAAGCACAACTCCCATAAACTGGAAAAGTTCTCGTAAAATCAGATGCAAAGTAAGGCATCGATTGCAGCGAGCAGCGTAGCTCACGCGATTATTATGCTTGCAGTCCGCCCAGCGAAATGTTAGTGCCGCTTGAAATTAGACATCGTTGCCCCTTCCATTCCGTTCGTTATCCCCTTCTTCCTCTTACCACTTTCCGCTCCATCATCCCCCTCCACTTCCTGATGCGAACGTAATCGCTGGCCTCCGTCCTTCTTCGGGCGTTGCATAACCAGATGCATCGACTCCCCCCCTTCCCTTCTGACTAATACTTTCCACCGCTCACTCTCTTTACCATTACCAGTGACGCACATTAAATTTTTGACTGAGAGCAAAGCTTTTTCCTCCGCGGGAGCACCGCACCGTGCCATTTCAACCCTAACTGTAAGTTCAATTTTTCAATAAATTTATTATTTTATTATCCTTTTATTACTATATTATCAACACAGAAGGTAATAAATAGCTTAAAAGTATATCTTTCAAATGGAATCAAAAGCCCGAATCAGAAAAATTAGTAGTTAAATTAGTCGTGTAAACTAAAACTAAGTAATTGACTTTTCTTCCAAAAGGAAGACTAAGCAACAAAACAGTTGCATTTCCAACAAAAAAGATGAAATTTTAACACAGAAATTATAATAAATATAATAATATTAAATATAAGCATCAATTATAAATGTCCATGAATGAATCAGTTGCTATGTGGTGGGTCTAAAATAACAAATTATAGATCAAAATCTCACAAACACTTAAATGAAGGTCGAGATACAATACACGGCTGGGCAAAAAACAGAGAAACTCATTTTTAAAATCACCCGCGTCTTTGAAACTATGAGAGGCATGCGCAGTTCAAAGATGACTCACTTGAGGCACTGGTAGAAAAGCTGCGCATGCACACATTCGAGATGAGGTACTTTATAGACTGGCATTGGTAACTTCAAACCCTGGAGTTGGAATCTTCATCTTTCGCAAGTATGCATATTTAATGTTGTGGATCGAACTTTATACTGTATACTGGCGACATCTGGAGAGAATAATGAGTACCAGATTGATCAATGGGAGCACATTAGTGTATCAGCTGTGACAGTGGGTAACTTGTGACAGTCTGACAGCTAGCGTGCTCCGAAATCTGTTTTGCGACTTATATGAAGTTGATTATTTAAGAAAAAAAAATTGAGCTCGGGTAGTAAGTTGGTCGTAGGAACTAAGCTAAGGTGTTAACTTTGTACAGAGTTCGTCTGGTTGCGGCTTTGGTTCCTGCCTCGCACTCTGGGGAGTTCATGTAAAGAAGATGTTAGTAGATGTTTCTCATAACCCGTAAAAGGAGGAGAGTATAAACAAATATTCCAAACCAAATCGCTCTCAGAAAATGTGCTGTTGGTTCATTTCAATAAACTAAATGAACTTGTTTACACATTTTTGTTGAGGTTATGAGGGACTATCATTACATCGTTTTTAGGCTGGTCAAAATTGACGTTACTATCGGGGCAAGCATGCGAGAAGAGCCACATAATGTGTGTGAACGACGTCAAAGATTATGATACTGACTATGGAAAATTATGTTGTTCGACCTTGGAGTATGATTTGAGAATTTGATACAATCTTGAGGAAGAACTTCGAGCTGATACCGAAGATATTGATTCCAATCATATATTCTCAAATTTTTGAAAGAGAGATTGCACTAAGCAGGTAATAATGACATTTTCAAATATAAATATTGAGTTTTTCTATGATGAAATTACAACACTTTAATCGTTCCCTGGTGGAAATTTCTGATATAATTAATTCAAATTCAATCTAAAAAAATCTGCCCGCTTCGCTCGCAAGTTTGAGCACGCCTAGGGCGCGCGTCTTTCGGATCTCGCGTTTCGCACTCGATGAGGAATGAACCTCGCGCTGCGCACTTGGCTTCTCTCGGTCCTCGCACTTCGTTCTCGGTTCTTTTTATAGTGTGATGTGTTCTTTTCACTTTTTGGGAATCTTTATCACGATTATGGCGAAAAATATGTAAAATGCGAATAAAATATTACTTTTCAAATATCACTCCCATAAATATGTTTTATGGGTCCCGAAAAACCCCCGTAAGTGACGAAATGGGTTTTTCTGATTTTGGGCGATATTTATGATTTTTTGCGGTTATTTTCGCAGATTGTTTGAAAAACATGAATGCTACTTTATTCTGATAATAAGATGTTTATTAAAATTGTTTAAGTGATTCATTATTGTTTTTATCAACTTTCTCTTAGAATATGGTTAGAAAGTGAAGGTTTTTTTCTGAATTTTTCAACTTATTTTCAACGTTTCAGTTTGAGCCCGCCTTCATGAGTATTTAAAAAAAAAGCTCTGATCCGTTGAAAATTGAGGTGTCGGCTGATTTTCGTCCCAAGAAAGTGCTTTTTTCTCACTGTGCTCCGTTCGAGGCGACAATTGTTACGCGGCGCCCGCGACAAAAACTTTTTTTTCTATACTGTCAGAGTGAGAATTACCAATTTTTTCTTTTGTGAGAACGGAATAAAGTGTTCATACTGCATTTTGTTGAAATTTCACTATGATCGGAGGCCTAGAAGATATAAATAATCGAATTTGTTTAAATAATTGCTATGAAAAAATGATAATTTTGCAAATTTAATCTAGAAAAAATTCTTATTAGGAAGAGAAAACGCAGATTGTTTAAAAAACATGAAAGGCTACTTTATACTGATAATTAGATGTTTATGTAAACTGTTTAAATAATTCATTATTGTTTTTAGCAACTTTCTCTTAGAATATTGTTCAAAAGTCAAGGTTTTTTTCTGAATTTTTCAATTTATTGTCCACTTTTCACTTGAAGTAAGTGATTATTTTATTTCATTTAGCAAAAATATTTGTTTAAACAAATTGTACATTCGTATAGCTATCTTCTTCTAGATTATACTACTTTATTGCGGTTTTTCCTGGAACTTTCAACTTTTTATGATTTTTCAATTGGATTAAAGTAATAATCAATTCATGTTAAAAAAATGATTGTTTAAACAATTCATTATCATTGCTCATATTATTTTCTCTGCTTAATGATAGAAACTTGTGGGTTTTTTCGAAATTTTTAACTTTTTGCCTACTTTTTACTTGCAGTGAGTTAATATTTAATTTTATTTAACAGAAATAATTGTTTAAACAAATTATTATTGTTTACGACTATCTTCTCTTAGATTAGTGCTAAGAAGTTGCGGTTTTTTTCTGAAATGTTAAACTTTGCTTTACCTTTCCAGTTGTGAACAAATAATAAATTATCATTAGGGAGAATCACATTTTAAATAGTAATGTATTGTTTCAAGTTGATTATTTTTTTTCTTTTCCCAATGTTAAAGAAAAAGTAAATTAAAACCAAAAAGTTTAATTCATGCAGTGAAATTTGAATTTCGAATTTTCTACTTAACTTATGGATCTCAAACGCAAAAATTGAATTTTTAAGAAGGTAGTTCAACTTTCAACCAAAGATTTGAATTTTCGACCTAAAAATATAAATTCTTAATCAAAAATATAATGGTTGATATTTAGAAAAAAAAAATTTATTTTAAATAAAAAACAATCTAATTTACCCAACAATTGAATCAATTCAATCCAACATTTCAGAAAAAACCTCAACTCTCTAGCCTCTATCAAAGAGCAAACGGGTATAAACAATAATGAATTGTTTAAATAAGCATGTTTGTCAACTCGCATTAATTATTACCTCACTAAGTGAAAAGTGGACAAAAAGCTTAAGAGTTTAGGAAAAACCACAACTTTTTAGCACTATTCTAAGAGAAGATAGCCATAAAAAGTGATGACTTGGTTAAACAATATTTCTTGTTAAATAAAATTAAATATTAGCTTATTTCAAGTGGAAAGTGGGCAAAACGTTAAAAATTTCAGAAAGAACCGCAAGTTTCTATCATTAGGCAAAGAAAATAATATAAGCAATGATGTTGAATGGTTGAAACAAGTATTTTTTTAACATGAATTAATTATTACTTCAATCCAATTATTACGCTAAGCTAGCGCTAGCCTAGCTCGTCCACACTAGTACTAGTCGATACTCTCCTTAGTGATAGATACCTACTAGAGGTTTTCTGAGGAAAATCAGGAAGGCGCAATTTTTGACCATTTTCGAGAAAAACGCATTTGAAGAATTGCGAACGGATGGTTGTTGAGCTAGCGTAAAGTATTTTCAAGCACTTGGTAGCTCACCTGGTAAAGCGTTTCGCTGATAATCACAAGGTACACGCTCGATTCTCGCTACCCCCACTTTTTTTAAAATGCAAAACTGTTCATTCATTCATATTTCAATAATTTCTAATAAAATTATAATTTTTAATGATTGTTGAATAATTTTTCAAAATGGAATCTCTGTTTTAACTTTTTACAATGTTGAATACGAAACCAAAATGTTTTATACAAAATACAAAAAATAAAACACAGGAATAATAGTCAATTATCTTGTATATATATTCAGAATAAATGGTAATGGAAGTTAATAAATGTTAAAAGATAATTGGCCATTATTCCTGTGTTTCATTTTTTGTATTTTGTATAAAACATTTCGATTTCGTATTTAACATTAGAATTTTAGTTTGAAACACTTGTTTCCTAATTAAAATTAAAAAAATAAATACTACAAATAATGAAATAATTCAAAATAAAACACACAACTTTCCAAAAGAGAGATAATGAAGAGTTAAAACAGAGTTTTCATTTAAAAAATGATTAAATAATAATTATAAATTGAAATTTCATTAAAAATTATTGAGAAATCAGTAAATAGACAGTCAGCTACCAAAACAAAAATTAGGTAAATGGTCTATCATGGTGCCAAATATATCCCCGATAATTTTTCACACAGGCTTTTAGTTGACCGGAAAAATGGAAAAAATTGACCAGAAAAAAACAGGAAATTTGAAATCGTCCAACAAATCGTCATCCTGATTGCATAGTAGAGAGTGGGAGGCAGCAGCAAGGACCTTCAGCTTTAATGGACCTCGGTGCGCTCGAAATAACGAGAAGGTTGGGATAGGTCGCGGGCTTTAATCGAAAATTACGCGTATGCGCCGAGCCAATCGCATCAACTGACGATATGCGTCAACGAGATGTAGGAGGCGCGGCGTGGCCAAGCGGTACACAAGGTCGTCATTCTCCAACGTCGGCGTAGATTATGTTTATTATATTATTCAGGGTTTTGTTATTTTGTTTGTGGAAATTAGACGAGATTAAAGTATGACTCAGGTCTGGATTAGATAAAGACTTCATTTTGGAAAATGAGGCCTTAACCAATTTTTAACTGAAATAAAATATTTCGGTTGGACCCTTTTGTATAAAGCTTTATTTTTAATCAGGATGCGCCATTTCTCAGTTTTTGCGGTAAAAATTAAATTTTTCCCCTTTTTGATATGAAAATAGTTATACAAAAAATATATGTTTTAACACATTATTAAAAGCACCATGTTCAGAAGATTTTAAATAGAAAAATATATGAGTCAGGTCACGTCAACTGTGCCCATGAAATTTTGGTGATTTTTTGAAAAGTGACAACAATAAAATTGAAAAAATCTGTACATAATACCATTACAAAAAAAACTTTGAACCGTTTTTAAAAAAACTGCACCATTTTCATTATTTTAAATAAAAATTATTAACTTACGACTCGTTTGCAATAATCGAATGAAATTTGGTATGACAGTTGTGAAGCGTTTTCTCTTTTTACTAAGAATCTTTCACAAATTAAATTTGCAAAATCATTATTTTTTCATAACAATTATTTAAACAAATGCGATCATATATAACTTCTAGGCCTCCGATCGTAGTGAAATTTTGACACAATATAGTATGAACACTTTATTCCGTGCTCAAAAAAGAAAAAATTGGTAATTCTAACTCTGACAGTATCAAAAAAAAGATATGTCGAATAAGTGAATTTGTTTCTGAAAATTGTTTATAACAATGACAAATAATGTTTTATGGAACTCTCATGTGTAATATTCTTGTTCTGCAGATGAAAATAAATTATTCCACAGAAAAGAAAAATTTTCGATGCGCAATTATTCCAAAAGAGTGAATTTGTTCATGAAAATTGTTTCTAACAATGACAAATGTTGTTTCATTCAACTCTGATGTATAACATTCTTGTTCTTCAGATGGAAATAAATGATTCCCGAGAAAAGAAAAATTTTCGATGCACAAATATGCCAATTAAGTGAATTTGTTTATGACAATTGTTTAAAACAATGGCAAATAATGTTTCATGGAACTCTTATGTGTAATATTCTTGTTTTTCAAATGAAAATTATTATTTCATATGAGTGAACTTCTTTATAGAAATTGTTTAAACTATTAACTATTACTGTTATTTGGAGATTGTTTACGATAAAAAATTGATTCTCTATATTTCAACAACAAAATTCATGTAAGAATACATTCGAAATCCGAAAATGCAACAGTTTAAAGTTATATTCATTAACTTGTTTATATTAATTAACAAAATACAGGATAGTTATCTACAAGTTACATTTTTATTTAAAAAAGAGTAACTTTACTAATTCCACAGCTTTGTGAAGAAATATTGATGAATTGGGCTAAGTGAATATCGCGAATATAACCAATTTCAAATTTTAAGTTGAGTAACAAATAAATAACAAATTCAAAAAACGTGCAACTCTACGTTGAAGTACGATTTTTCATGAGTATTTAAAGAAAAAAAGCTCTGATCCCTTGAAAATTGAGGTGTCGGCTGATTTTCGTCCGAAAAAAGTGCTTTTTTCCCACTGTGCACCTTTCGGGGCGAAAATTGTTACGCGGTCCCCGCGACAATAGTCTCGTGCGCCTTCGGCACACTCGACCTTCGACTCGTTCGGTAAACATCGCGCTCAACAAAAAACGTGTCTATCCC
>WSXT02000006.1:4490697-4503939 GCA_011762715.2 Neuroterus valhalla
TCTTTTTTTGTTTTAAATTGAACTATTTGGTTGAAAATTTATCTTCTTTGGTTTAAAATAAACTATTTGGTCGTAAATTGATCTTTTTTTGTTTTAAATTGAACTATTTGGTTGAAAATTTATCTTCTTTGGTTTAAAATTAAACTATTTGGTCGTAAATTATTGATCTTCTTCTGTTTAAAATTGAACTATTTGGTTGATTGATTTATTGCTATTCTAGGTAGAAGTTCACAGGCATGAATGATTGAAAAATAGATAAAGAATAACATTAAAAAATGCTCATTTTTTGATTCGTATATATTTATTGTTCCAAGTATGTAAAATAGAAAGAAAGTATTTCAAAATCACAAAAGTGACG
Organism: Neuroterus valhalla; assembly: GCA_011762715.2. Lineage (NCBI taxonomy): Eukaryota > Metazoa > Arthropoda > Insecta > Hymenoptera > Cynipidae > Neuroterus > Neuroterus valhalla. The sequence goes on from WSXT02000006.1 coordinate 4,491,056, forward strand.
ATGGAATATATATTATTCTTTGTAGAAAATAATTTTCTTGCATAAAAAGAATTGATCAAATGTATAAGAATGTACTTCCTTTTCAAAATTCGTATTTGAAATTAAAAAGAAAATCATAATTTGGTTGATGTTTTTTTTCACATTTCTTGAGTAAAAAATCTCCCCTGGTTGGAAATTGGTCTTTGCCTTTTCTGGTAGCAATTCCATTTTTTATGGTTGAAAATTCAACTGTTTAGTTAAGAATCAATTTGTTTTGGTTGATAATTCAACTGTTTCAATAAGAATTAGTTTTTTTGGGGAATTAAACTATTTCATTACGAAATTGAATTATTGATCTTCAAAAATTGAAATCTGCTTTGGCTTCGGTATATATATTTGTTGGAAATTTATTTATTTCGGAATTTAACTGTTTTGTTAAAAATAAGAATTTTGTTGTTATTGAAATATTAGCTGTTCGATTTTGAATGGAAAAATTCGAACATTCGTTGGAAATTGCTTTTTTTTGGTCAAAATTGCAATTGCCTGGTTCAAAAATTGAACTGTTTTGTTTGAGGAAAAATGTTTATTGAAATAACCATTCTTACAAAAAAAAAACAATATTTCCTGCAATTTCTACAAAATTCGAACATTTCAAAACTAAAAAAAAAAATTTATTCAATAAGGCAATATTCCAAGAAAATACATAAACTTCGAATCAAATAGTTTAATTTCAAACAAAAGAAAATCAATTGAATAGTTAAATTGGCAGTTGAAAAATTGATTGAAAAAAAATTCAACAGAATAGTTGAATTTCCTAACGAAAAAGTTGGGTTTTGACCATTAAAATTATATTCTGACAAAGTAATTTAATATCAACCAATTTGTTTGGTTTTCAATCATGAAGATCAATTTTGTACCGGAAGAAACCGAATAAAAACGATATGCATAATTTTTCAACCAAATTACCGGATTTCAGAAAAAAATCAGAAAAGAAATTTTTTTTAACTAAAAAGACGAATTTAGAACAAAATAGTGCTCTTTTAGTAAAAAATTCATAAGTTGGATTTTTTATTGAAAATGATGAGTTTCAAAGCATAAAAATAGCCTTTCAACTGAAAAAAACAAACCAATCTGCAACAAAATGTTTAAATTTATAACAGACGCCATGGATCTCTTACTGACAAGGAGAATTTTTAATATTTTTAATATCTAATAGCTGTTAAGTATTGAATCAGCGAGATTAATCTTCTACCGAAAATACGAAATTATAATAGAATAGTTAAATCTTCAAAAAACAGAATGAATATTAAAAAAATAGTTCAACATTTTACTGAGTCGAGTTTTAAAACAAGAACAAGAAATTTTGAGTGAAAATTTTTTTACCTAAATTTTCAACGTGAAAAGTTTATTTACAACCAAACTTAGATATTTTCAATGAAAAAATACAAGTTGAACTCTTATTATAAGAATTTTTAAGAAAGTAGTTTGACTTTCAACCAAGAAGACAAATTCTTTTTGAAGAAGATTAATTTTTTATTAAAAATAAGTTCTTAGTGATAAATTCCTCAGTTAGATTTTCAACAAAAACGATGAATTTTCAACCAAAAATATCCAGTTTTAGCCAGAAAACACAAATTCGCAACAAAGTTTACGAATTCCTAATTAAAGAGATGGATCATGAACTTTTAAAAAACATTTTGAACAAAACAGTGTGACCTTCAACAGACCAGTTAAATTTTAAATCAAGGAGTTCAATTTTCTACCAAAAAAGATTAATCAACAACAAATTTTTGGAAAACCGGCTGCCTCAGTATCAATTATGCAAAAAAAACGTCATTCAATGAGCTCAGTGTGCCCTCACGTGACACACATCTTCTTTTTCCACTAAAAGTTTCCTTATCTCCTCCAATTTTGAGTTCCACCCTAAAAACCAAGTGATATCTTTACCCTTATTTTAGGTCAAATTTAATCTCCCACAAAAATAACCCACAAGTGGTAAAAGGTGATCACATTTAACATTACCTTAACATTACTTGCAACAAAAATTAACATCTGTTTTTCCTCTCTTATCTCTAAATTTTCCATAGAGAGCAGACACAACTTACATTTTTCCGCTAAAGACATCCAAAACACGAAAATGGCTGCTGCAGTCTGAATTGAATATCCTGAAGAAAAAAGGACGCCGCCAAGGTCATTCACTGACGATGACGACGATTCCAGGTCACACGATGGCGTCGCAAAAAACTGACCTATGAACTCGCGCACCTATTGTCCCATCCACCTCACTTCCTGTATCAAAAGTTCACTTCTAACTCCTCACTTTGCAAAATAGTCTCATTTATTTATTTATCCCTTACTCCATTTCAAACTACACTTCAAAAACAATATTTTATTTCCTATCTATTTCTTTGTGCAGGAAAACTTTCACGTTTTAGGAGAGAGGAAAAGGTTTCAAGGGAAGAGCATCACAATTGCACGACCCACTTACACCTTCTTCTAAATGTGGGTTATCCTTTGTCCTAACAGGAGGCTCTCGTCCTTAGGTTCCTCATAACGGTTCTCTTCGCCGCATCCTTTTCATTCATCCACGGTCTGCATTCATAAAAAAACCTTTTTGATCCGATTTCACCAGGAATTCTCTCACGAAGGACAAATTTGTTTTTCGAAAGAACCACTTCCTTCTGCGACATGTGCTTCCGATAATCTCCGAAACAGGTGTTTCGGCTGAACATGTGTTTTCAGCCGAACATGTGTTTTTAGCCAAACATGTGTTTTCAGCCAAACATGTGTTTTCTGCAATCTCCGAAACAGGTGGATCCAAATTTGCAAGTTGGAGAATATTTCCGGGTTCAAGGGTTGATCAACTTTCTGAAGAAGTCAAGCTTCTGAATGCTTCCAGGTGATATAGTCTTCTATTCTCGATTTTGTCGAAGCATAACCCTTAAACATTTATTCATCAGCCGTCTATGTTTCTCATGTGTCACACTATATATCTCACCATCCATGCAGCTTCTTCAGTATCCACAACACACACAACAGAAATGGCACCTTTTGCACAAAAATTGCGATCTTCGATATCCAAAATCCAAGTTCCTGGGTGATGATGTTTTCAGTGGAAAACTGTGACAATGACCGGCCTCATTTCGCGAGGAGGCAGTGAAGCACTTTTGGTTCCAAGTCGATATGCGAGCTTGCACCGATCGATGCGCTTTCTCGTGGTGGCAGTGTCGCAGGGTATTTCTGGTTCCGCGGATGAACTTGTTTTCCAAGTATGAACTTTGGTGAAAAAGAAGATAAGGGTCAGTCAAGGTAATCACAGAGGTGGCGTATTCAGAGATCAGGAATTTAGGTTTCGAGTTTGAGGATGAACCTTCATGAACCTTCTAGGATCTTCTAGCTGATTAGTCAACCAGAGTCATGACCCTTCATCAGTTTCATTTCAAGATCAGTTGGCTCATCTAGCTGATTAGTCTTCTAGCTTCTTCTAGCTGATCAGTCTGCCTCATCATCATCCTTATCAGCATCAGTCCTTATTGATCATCAGCACTTGTTTCATCAGACAGGTGATGCGTTCCGAGTTGGCGAAAGTTTTGGGGGTGAAAGGTCGAGGTTTCCGGTTTGACGGTCACTGGTCCCTGGTCGGGAAGGAATCACGTGGTTGGGATGTTCCTGAGAAGGTGAAAATGTCGCGCGCGCCAGCAGATCCGCGAGTCGGGATGAAAAGGTAGAGAGTGCGAGCGAGGAAAATGAAAATGGGAAATCCGAAACCCGAGGAGCCGCTGCAGAACGTGGCGCGGTTATCGAAGCGTCGGCGTCGCGTCGGGGCAGAGTTGGCTTCGACAAAGTAGGGCGACGACTGGGACAGCGGCGGCCACGGGCAAAGCAAAGCGCACAGTCGTCGCCGTGCGGTACCGCGCCACGCTCGGAGGAGCTATGGAAGTGGAAGAGAACGAACCCTCCTCGATAAACGCGAAGCGCTTGTGGCGAACTACGTTCTCCAGTAGGGGAACTGAACTGGTGGTCGAGAGGTTTAGAAGTTAGAATCTACTAAACACATACACGAGCACTCACTTTCAGTGCAGTTGATGCATGAGGAGAAAAGTGCATGCGACTCTGGGAGGGGATTTCATGCCAGGAACAATACCACTTTGTGAGATGCTCAGGGATTTTATATGGAGCGTTTTTTATTGTCAGGAGGGATTGGATTTGAAAGATTTTGAAATAATTCTGAATTTGAATCAGTGAGAAATTGATGTTGGGATAGGACAAATGAGATTGTTTCGGAGTCTTTGAAGGAAAATGACATCGGCTAGCTATCAATGCCAGCACTGTTATTGGCTTGAAATTCCAGACATGTAGTCGGACGAATTTGTCTTTTTCATTTTTCTTCTCGTTTTTCGGCATAAATTTCCATTTTTGATTCATTCTGCAACATTTTTGGTAAATTTTTGAAAAGTCTGATCTGGAAGTATTTGCGAGGATGAGAAGTCATTTTTTGGAGATCTTACATGAAATTTTTTTTAAAAATCATCTCTGAGGGAAAAGTTCCGAATATTCTGTAGAAAATTCGTTTTTTGGGTCGAAAATTTCACAATTTAGTTAAAATGTTCATTCCTTCTTGACGTAAAGATCCTTTCCATTCAAAAATTCATCATCTTATTAGGAATTCATCTCTTTTTGTAGAAATATCATTATTTTTGGTTGAAAATCAAAATTTCTGGTTGAAGATCTTTTTAGTTGAAAATTTTTCTATTTTGATGATAATTCGAATATTTTATTTTGAATTCAACAATTTTGATAAAAGTCATCCATTTCCGTTTAAAATCTAACTGTTTTTCAAGACTTGCCTCTTTGGATTCAAAATTCAAATATACAAATAGAAAATTCATTTAATTCGTTAAATATTCCTTATGTTTTTCATTAGAAAAACAATTTCTTTGGTTTAGAAATTTGAATACTCGATAGAAAATTGTTTTTTTTTTTTTAAATGATAATTGCTTCTCTGAATAATGAACCCAATTTTTCCGTTTTTCATTGATATTAAAAATTCAAGGGCTTTCTTGAAAAATCTACGGACTGTTTTGTTGAAGATTTGTCTTTTTGGGGCCAAAATTTAGATATTGCAGTAGAAAATTTGATCACTTGCTCAAAAATTCATCTTTTTGGTAGCAAATCCAATTATTTGACTGAAAATTCAATTATTTCGTGCGAAATTGGACCATTTTTTCGAGAAGTCATGATTTTGGTTGGATTCTTGCCTTTTCAGATTTAAAATTGAACTATTCTGGTATAAATTCTGTAACTTGGTTAAAATGAACTAGTTAAGTGGAAAATTCTACAAAATCGTTAAAAATTTATGTTTTCTTGATGGAAATTCATCAATTTAGTCAAAAATTCGCTTCCTTGATTTGAAAATGCAATAATTTGGTTGGAATTAAATTTCTTTTATTGGGGATTGGCTCTCTCATATTGAAATGGCCTTTTTTATTGGAAATCATATTTCTGTGTTGAAAATTTTGATTTTTTGGTAAAAATTCAATTTTTCACATTTTTTCTTTTGGAAGATCAACATTGGGAAAAGTTTCAAATATTCTGTAGTAAAATAGTTTTTTGGTTCGAAAATTTGACAATTTGTATAAAATGTTTATTTCTTATAGACGTAAAAGTCCTTTCCGGTTGAAAATTCATCATCTTATCGGAAATCCATCTATATTCGTAGAAATATCATTATTTATGGCTGAAAATCCAAATTTCTGGTTGAAGATCTTTCTAGTTGGAAATTTCTCTATTTGAATGATAATTTGAATATTTTATTTTGAATTCAACAATTTTCCTTGGAAGTCATCCGCTTCGTTCAAAATTTAGCTTCACTGTTCCAAACTTCACTTACTGGGTCAAGATTCAGATGCTAAACTATAGAAAGTAGAAAATTAAATAAAATCATTGATTTTTATTTTTCAATTGAAAGAATTCATTTCTTTGTTTCAAAATTCGAACATTTAATAGAAAATTGTTTTTTTCTGCTTGGAAATTACTTTCCCGAACAATGCACCTAATTACAAATTCTGATATGTTGTAAAAAACTCGTCTTTTTCTAGAAATTAAACTTCTGGGTCAGAATATGAACTAGGTTATTACAAAATAAACTTTTTGATTCACTATCCATCATTTAATTGGAAATTCAAATATTTAATTGAAAATTCAACAATTTCGCTCAAAAGTCATCCTTTTTGGTGGAAACTAAAACTGCTCCGTTGAGAATTTATCTTTTTAGGTCCCAACTTTATCTGTTTGGGTGGAATAATAAATTACTTTATTAAAAGTTCGTTTTTATTTTGCCTGAAAATTAATTTTTTAAACTGAATATTAATTCTTTCGTTTTTGTTGAGAATGAATATCTTTTGATGAAAAATGGTACTATTTGATAGGGAATTCATTTTTGTTGATCTTGGAGAAACTGAGCAATTGGGTCAAAATGTTTATTCTTTTCGACTAAGAAATCTGTTTTGGTTGAAAATCAAACTTGTTGGAAATTCATCCTTTTGGATTGAGACTCCGTCTATTCTGGTTAAAAATTTAACTATTTTTGTATAAATTCAGTTTTCAATGAGAAATCACCTATTCATAGAGTAACTTCTACTATTTGGTTAAAAATTAACTTTTCGGTTAAAAATTTTGTTTGTATGGTAAATTTAACTTTTTTGTAGAGAATTTGTCTCCTTGGTTTAAAAATGAAATAATATGGTTGGAATGTTTTTTCCTTCTTGGCGAATAAATCCTCTTTTGATTAATTTTATACATTTTGTTGAAAATTTAACTTTTCTGGTAGAAATATAATCATTTTCGGGTGGAAATTGAAGACTTCGGTTAGGATATGCAACTACTTTGTTTGAAATCTATCTTTATTATAACAAATTCTATTACTTGTTCGAAGATTCAACCATTTTGTTGAAAATAAAATAATCCTGTAAAACGTCATCCTTTCCGGTTGAAAATTTGTCTTTAAGGTTGAAAATTCAACTTTCCCGGTGTGAATTCTAGTATCTAAATGAAAATCAACTATTTTTTGTTAAAGTCCGTTATTTGGTTGAAATTAACTTTTTGTTTAAAATTCCTACTCCAGTGTTAAAATTCAACCGTTTTGTGGAAAATTCGTATTTAAGGTTTGAAATTGAAACATTCTGGTATAAATTCTAGAACTTAGTGAAAATGAACTATCTTAGTGGAAAATTCTACAAAATTGTTGAAATTTACTTCCTTATAAAAAATTTATGGTTTCTTAATGGGAAAAAATCATTTAAGCGGAAAATTCGCTCCCTTAATTCAAAAATGCAATTGTTTGATTGAAATTTAATTCATTTCATTGAGGATTAGATATTTTATATAAAAATCACCTTTTTTGTTGGAAATCCAACTTGCGGGTTGGAAATTTTGATTTTTTGTTAAAAATTCATTTATTTGGTTGAAAATGCAACATTTTCACTCAAAAAGGGAATTTGAAGGGAACAATGGGGGAAATAGGAAAAAAGAGATTAGAAAAAGAAGGGGACGATGAAAGAGGGGAAAAAGTGAAAAATTCAACAACAAAAATTACTTTCTTCCAAGAAGATGAACTAATTATCGAATAATTAATTTAAATGAATAATAATCGAATAAATAATATCCAACTGGAAGACGAATTTTCGGAGAGAACCTAAAAAATTGAAAATTACGAATGCTCAACCGAACAATAAAATTGAAAAGAAAGATTATATCCCAACTTTTCGAATTAAGAGAACTTACTTTCAAACGAAAAAGATTGATTTTTAACAACGAAAATTTCATTTCAACAAAATAATTTCATTTTCAATCAAACAATAGATTTCTTCCTCGAAGAGTCATAATTCCGGTTGGATTTTGGTCTTTCTAGGTTTAAAATTGAACTATTCTAGTATAAATTCTACAACTTTGTTTAAATTAACTATTTCAGTGAAAAATACTACAAAATTGTTAAAAATAAATTCTTCCTTAAAAAATTCATGTTTTCGTGATGAAAATTCATGAATTGAGTAGAAAATTTGCTTTTCTACTTTGAAAATACAATTGTTTGGTGGAAATTCAATTTATTTTAATGAAGATTAGCTGTTTCAGAAAAAATCGCTTTCTTATTGAAAATCCAGTGTCTGGGTGGAAATTCTGATTTCTTGTTAGAAATGCAACTATTCGGTTGAGAATGCAAAATTTATACTCAAAATAATAGGAATTTAAACCTTCTGTATCCTTATGTCCTTGTGCTTTCTATTAATGGTGTTACAAAGAATTTTTCAAATCTGAAGGGAAAAATGGGGGAAAAAGGGAAAAACGGGATCAGGAAAAGAAGGGGACAATAAAAGAGGAAAAGTGACAGACAAAAAGTATAAAAAGATATCGCGATGGAAAGATTCTTCTTTACAAATAATGAACCGAAGAAACAGAAATCGAGAAACTAAGGTCATTGACTCTTTCCTCAATGACTTTTTAGTTTCATGGCGATTTCTCAATCCGTTTTATTTAGGCCTGAAACAACGGAAACAATCGGGTCAAAATGCTTTCAATCGCTTGGAAAGAGAAAGTCTTATTCACACGTGTTCCTCTTGCCTATTCATGCACGGTCTAGGCCATGGTGTTTGATAATCAAAATAAAAAATAAAAAACTTTCACCTTCCAAAATGCGTTTTAGCTATACCCTCGGAGGTAAGTCCACGGTCAACAGAACTGGACGTGTTTTGATCTTCGATAAAAAAAACTCTCTCAAATGAGACTCGATTAATTTTTCATGAATTCTGACGTCAGAGAGAAACTATAGTGTTGACAAAAAAAAGGACCACCTTTCAACTCTGTTGGGATTCGAACACAGAAGGTTTCGCTTGCCGGGCCACTTAGTCGCACTTTTTCGGCGGAGGGAGGGTCCTGGGTTCGGATCCGAATGCAGTTAAAAGACAGTCCTTTGTTTTCACGGAAATTTGTATTCAATTTCTTAATGCGGAACTTTTTTATCTTTTCTAAATAATGTTAAAGTATTAATAAAAACTACTATGATTGGAATTTTGAATTCAAATATTTTTTAATAAATTTTTAGGCCATAACAATATAGTAGAATTTGCAACCAGGAAGACGGATTATTAAAAGAACAATTTAACTTCAAAAGTCGAATGTTTTAGAAAACATTTAACTTTGAAACCTATAAATATTATTGTCAAACAATAATGTTAATTTTTCAATAAAGGAAGAAGAATCATCACACAGATATTTAAATTTTCAACAACAAAAATGATTTCCAACCAACAAAGATGAACTTCTAGTAGAACATTTAAGTTTATGAGTAAAATAATCAAATGAATAATTTTCAACTCAAAAAAATTGAATTTCCAGAGAAAATATAAAAAGATTCGAAGTGACGAATATTCAGCGGAACAGTCGAATTCAGAAAAAAGAGGTGAAAGTAAAAAATTTATCTAAAAGAGATAAATTTCCCAACCAAGGTATGACTAGACTTTTCGAATGAAGAGAACTCACTCTTAACTTTCTGAGTCGCTGAAATCGAATCTGAAATTTATTTTGCCTCATCACGTCAGGATTTTCAAATAACCTAAAAAAGTCTTTAAAGACGCCCTTCAATGGGGAGTGGTACTGGCCTCAATGACGGACCAAATGATATGTTTTTTGGATCGCTGAAACCGAATCCGAAGTTCATTCGACCCCATCCCATCAGGATTTCGACAAAACCTCAAAAAGTCTTTAAAGACGCCCTTTAATGGGAAGTGGTACTGGCCTAAATGACAGATCAAATGATATGTTTTTTGGATAGCTGAAAATGAATCCAAAAATTCATTCGACCACATCCCATCAGGATTTCGACATAACCTCAAAAAGTGTTTAAAGATGCCCTTTAATGGAAAGTGGTACTGACCTCAGTGATGGACCAAAGGATATGTTTCTTGGATCGCTGAAACCGAATCTGACGTTCATTCCACCACATCATATCAGGATTTTGACATAACCTCAAAAAGTGTTCAAAGATGCCCTTCAATGGAAAGTGTTACTGACTTCAGTGATGAACCAAAAAAATATGTATTTTGGATCGCTGAAACCGAATCCGAAGTTCATTTTACCGCATCCCATCAGAATTTCGACAAAACCTTAAAAAGTCTTCAAAGACGCCCTTTAATGGAAAGTGGTGCTGGCCTCAATGACGGACCAAATGATATGTTTTTTGGATCGCTGAAACCGAATCCGAAGTTCATTTTACTGCATCATATCAGGATTTCGACATAACCTCAAAAAGTGTTTAAAGATGCCCTTTAATGGAAAGTGGTACTGACCTCAGTGATGGACCAAAGGATATGTTTCTTGGATCGCTGAAACCGAATCTGACGTTCATTCCACCACATCATATCAGGATTTTGACATAACCTCAAAAAGTGTTCAAAGATGCCCTTCAATGGAAAGTGTTACTGACTTCAGTGATGAACCAAAAAAATATGTATTTTGGATCGCTGAAACCGAATCCGAAGTTCATTTTACCGCATCCCATCAGAATTTCGACAAAACCTTAAAAAGTCTTCAAAGACGCCCTTTAATGGAAAGTGGTGCTGGCCTCAATGACGGACCAAATGATATGTTTTTTGGATCGCTGAAACCGAATCCGAAGTTCATTTTACTGCATCATATCAGGATTTCGACATAACCTCAAAAAGTCTTTAAAGACGCCTTTTGATGAACAGTGGTGCTGGCCTGAGTTCTCGATCATGTATGTTATATATTTTTGGGTCCGGTGAAACCAAATGTGAGTTTATTTTATCCCATCACGTCAGGTTTTTCGGAACAGCCTCAAAACGCCTTTAGAGACACCAAAAAATGAGCCTTCTTCGACAACGAAATAATTAAATCTTGAACCAAATAGTATTTGAATAATCCAGATTTGGTATCAAAATGAAAATTGAAAAGTAAACATTGCAGATTTTCTATTTGGTAGAAAATTTGCGTATTTTCTTTTTGATAAAGTCTTTTAAATAGAAATATTCTTCTTGCTTGAAAATTCAACTATAGAATCAAACATGTCACTCTTAAAAAAAAAAATTTTTTTTTCGTACGCAAATTCGACTATTTAGTTGAAATCCATCTCTGTATGTTGAAAAGTTATAGTACTAGGTTAAAAATTAAACAAAATTTTCGAAGATATACTCATTTTCCTCATTTTAACTTTTCTGTTGGATTCATAATTTTGTTGAGTAATTGATCTCTTTTGTTCGCAAATTCATCATTCTAAGTTAAAAATATTTTTTTTTACTCACGTGGAGATCACACAAGTTAAGCACGCACATGGTCGGTCTATGCTCGGAAGGGTGACCGTTCACGATTCTCGTTCAGTCATGTTTTTCCAAAACGTTTAACTGCTGTCGATCGGGAGGTTTGACGCACTCGATGCTGTCTCCACACCCAAGCTCGTCTGTCAATAACCACTGGCCTCCGAAAATTTCTATTTTCTGCAGTTTTCCAGTCCCCTGACTAAATGTTTGAGCGAACGCAAGCGCTTAAATGCGGCTGCTTAACGAGCTGAAACTATGAAAAGTCGGATTGGGATGAAAAAATGGAGGATGTTCGTATGTCAACAGAGTAGAGTTGAACTCAAAGTTGAACGACCTCAGTCGTGTCTAGTGCTTTTTAAAACAATGGGGAAAGTTTAGCGGAAGAGCAGACTCTACCGTAGCGTCGAACGACCGCTAATCCTTTCGTTTTCCGTAGTCTTCCCACCCATAGGGACATTCTCCGGTTGTTTGGGCTCTTCCCAAGCGAGGAAGAGAAGACCTTTCACCACCTCGAATCTTGCCTTAATTGGCGCTAAGCGTTACGAAATGAGCGTTTGCCGAGTTCGGTGAGTCGCCGGAATTCGGTCGAGGGAAGGTCAAGGGCTGGTGAACAGCTTTCACCCAAACCGAACCATCCAACTTCGAAAAGGGGCCCTACTGAGTCAAACGTGACAAACAATTATTTTATGGCCATCTCTCTTCAAGAATCTTAGTTCCCAAATTCGATAATAGAGCGAGGTTTAAGGGGAAATAGATTTTTTGTGCAACTTGGACGGAAAGTGTGACTTTTTGTGCTTGTTGAGTGTGCGGAAAGTGACTCTTTCCCGCCCGGGGCTGAAAAGGCAGGCGGGAAACGAATCTTTGCGGCCGCTACACATGAACTTAGAGGTTCCTTTTCTAGAAGAAAAGATTAATTTGAGGTTCTGGATGAAAATATCTTGTTGTGGCAAAAAATTGGCAATCGCCACTTGTTAAAATAACGTACTTTACGCCCTTGATGCACGAAATGAATTTTTGAGAAAATAGTTAAATTTTCAACGTAATTCTTCAATTTTCTGAGTGATGATTTAACTTCTAACAAAACAGATAGATTTTCAAACAAACAGATCAATTTTCATTCATAGGAAATAAATTTTTTACCGAAAAGCAATTTTCGACTAAGTAGGTAATATTTCAACTTATAAGGAATAACTTTTTAGATGAAGATGGAATAGTTAAACGCTGAGTGTAATGAATGTCGATAAGATCAATTTTATGCGATATATGGTTGTATGCTTAACCAAAAACCTAAATTTTCAACCAAAAAGTAATTTTCAACCGATTAGCTCAATTTTCTACCAATTTGTGGAAACTTTACGCACAAAAACGATTTTTCTAGCAAACAGTTGACTATTCCAAACGAAATTATTAATTTTCAACAAACATGTTAACTTGAAGTCAATTAGTCAAATTTTGTAACAAAAGTCGGAACTTTTAACACAAAATAATGATTTTCTCACTAAATTGTTTGACTTCAAAACAAGTAATTCACATTCCAACCAAAAAAGATGTATTTGCAACCAAATATGTAATAGTTGA
>WSXT02000006.1:4504039-4523695 GCA_011762715.2 Neuroterus valhalla
TTGGACCACAAAGTTCATTTTCAAACGAATGGTTCATTTTCCGACCAATTAAAATCATACGCCAAAAGGTCGAATTTGAAAATGAAGTTATAAATCTTAAAGCCAAAAAAAAAGTGTTCTCAACGAAACATGTAATAGTTGATATTTTAACCAGGCGAAATTCAAGAACAGTTAAATTCAACCAGAAAAGAAGAACGCGAAATTAGAAATTTCCGAAAAAAACGAGAATATAAAGCAAAATAGTGGAATTTCGGAATGAAATTTAAAATCTTTAACAAGAAAAAATTTTTTTTTACCAGTAGGGTGAACTTTGAACCAAGTAGTTAATTTCTCAACTAACAAAAACGACTTTTCTACAGAATAGTTAAATTTTCGAACAAATAATTCAACTATGAACCAAAAAGTTGAATTTGTTACCAAAATAGTTTGATTTTTGAAATTTTCTGTAGAACAGTTGGCTCTTCAACCCAAAACTATGAATCTCATAGAAAAACTTTCCTTTAAAAGCAATTACTGGAAGTTCGAAATTAAATCATAGATCTCCAACAACAATAAAAAAAGTTGATTTTTTACCAAGTATTGCAACTTTTAACCAAGTTGTTTATTCTTCAGCCAGGATAGATGAATTTTCTACCAATTGGTTAGATTACCGAACAAATATTTCAACTTTTAACCAAGAAATTACATTCACATTCAAAAAGATTAAATTTTTAACTTGAAACATCAATTTTTCATCAAAAATTTGATTTTTGAACAAAATATTCAAAATTCTGATAATTTGTTACAATGAGTGAAAAAGACGATTTTTTTTTAAAAACAGTTTCGGAATGAAATTATAAATCTTCAAGAACAGAAATTTTTTTTTTTTACTATTTAGTTAAACTTTAAACAAAGTAGTTTATTTCTAAACTGAGAAGGACGAATTTTGTATCGAAACAAAAAAATTTTCAACCGTAAACAAGAATTTTTTATTAAAAAATTGATTTCCGACCAAATTATCTAATTTATACCAATTTGATAAAATTATAAGCTTAAAAGACGAATTTTCTGTAGAACGATTTAGTTTTCTACCTGAAATTATAAATTTTCCGGAAAAACGTTACTTTAAAGCTGAATAGTAGAATTTCGAAATTAAATCATAGAACTTCAACAATAACAAGAACAACAACAACCACAACGAAAAAGGTTTTTTACCCAGTAGTTCAACTTTAAATCTAGTTGTATATTCTCCAGCCGAAAAAGACCAATTTTCCACCAATTAGTCAAATTTTCGAATGGATAGTTCAACCTTAAACTAAAAAGTTAATTTTTCCAGTAAAATTGTTTGATTTTCAAAACCTTCTGTAGAACAGTGGACCTTTCAACCCGAAATTATGAATTCAAAAAAAAGTTTCTTTCAAGGTAAATAGTGGAATTTCGAGACCATAGACCTTTAACAACAAAGAATAACAGTTTTTTCAGCAAGTAGTTGAACTTTGAACCAATTGTTTATTTTTCAACAAGAAAAGACTAATTTCCCACCAATTAGTCAAATTTTTGAATGGATAGTTCAACTTTTAACCAAAGGGTTTAATTCAGAACCAAAAAGGTTGAATTTTCAACTGAAAACATGATTTTTTTATTAAATTTGGTTGAATTTACAATTAACTTTGGTTAAATTTTTAACTAAAAACATGAAATTTCCATCGAAAAGTTGATTCTTCAATAAAATACTACAATTTCTACCAATTTGATGCAATAATAAGCCAAAAAGCCGATTTTTCGATACTTTCAAGGCGAATAGTGGAACTTCGAAATAAAATTGTAGATCTTTAACAAAAGGAAAAGAAGAATTTTTACTATTTAGTTCAACTTGATACAAAGCAGTTCATTTTCCAACCGAGAAGGACGAATTTTCTAAAAAAATAGTTGAATTTTCGAATAAATAGTTCAACTTTTAACCGAAGGATTGAATTCACAATCTGAAAGGTTAAATTTTTAACTTAAAACATAAATTTTTCATCAAAAAGTTGATTTTTGAACTAAATATCCAATTTCTACCAATTGGTAGCAATTATAAGTCAAAAAGACGATTTTTTGCTAAAACAGTAGACTTTACAACCCAGGATTATGAATTCATCAAAAAGATGTTGCTTCAAAGGCAAATAGGAAAAAATTTTTATTGAATTCTAGATCTGTAACCAAGTCAATGAGTGGAATTTTCCAATTAAATCTCAATTTTTCCACCAAAATAATGTATACTTATCTGAGGATATGATAATTGTTATTCAAAACAAACAACATTAAAAAAAACAAGTAAGTTCAACTGGAGAAGAATAATTTACCTTCAAATACTTAATTTTTCACAAGAATATTTAAATTTGTTATCGAAGAGTTAGAATTTTAAGCCAAAAATACGTTTTTTTTCCAAAAAACAGTTGACTGTTTAACACAAAGTTATGAATTTTCAACAGGTAATTTACTTAAAAATCGGATAGTGGAATTTCCAAATAAAATTATAAATTTTCAACACTACAAAATTTCCTTTGACTAAGTAGTTAAATTTGGACCAAGTAATTTATAAATCAACTAAAGAAGATGTATACTCAACGAAACATTGAAAATTAGATAATTTTCCGTTGCAATCTTCAACTAGAATCGCGTGGAGCGCGCTCTCAAGTTCCAGAATTTTTGTTTTATGATATAGAAAACATAAAATTATTGAATATTATAGATAGTTTTTTACGTTTTTACATGAAAAAATAAAAATCCAGGATTTTGAGTGAGCGCTAGTAATCTTCCATTTCCTTACCTTTTTGTAAACTTCATCTATAGGAATATCCAAGGAAATTAACTCACCTGAAACAAAAAAAGACAATTTACATTAAATATTCAATCTAAATTTGAATACATTAAAAATTTTCTTAGATGTGGATGTTAGAAACCTTTAGAGAGCAACAAATTCAAAGATAAAAATAGTAGAAAATGTATTGCTGTTTTTAGAAGAAAAATCATTGAATAATAGAAAATTAATTATTGATCAATTGAATTATTTTCATTATTAGCGCACAATGAAATTTCTTTCAGCAGTAGAATTCTCAATGAAAATATCTAAGGTCAAAATTTGTTGAAAGAAAGTAAGTTTCAACAACAAAAAAATCATTTTCAACCAAGGAAAATGTACTTTGGACGAGAAAAGATTATTTCAACCAAATGGTGCATTAAAAAAAAAAAAAAGAATTACGTTTTTTGTATATTACTTGGATTTTCAACCCAAAGGTTTAATTTTAAACCTACACAGATTCACTTTCAACCCCAAATTTATATTCTCAATACATAGAAACGAATTTCCAGGTTTTAATTTTTTAATTTCCAGTTTAAAAATCAATAACTTGAATGAAAAATAAACTCGTGTTGGAAATTAAATTTTTTGGTTGAAGGCGCATTATTTTGTTTCAAAATATACCTCTGGTTGAAAATGTAACTACATACTTTGTTAAAAATCAATGCATCTTTCATTGGAATGATTTTTAAATTTGGAATTGAACTTTGAAATTGAATGTACTTTGTGGAAAATCCGCCTTTTTTTGTAGAAAATTAATCTTTGTGGTTAAAAATAGGTCTTTCTCGCGTAAAATACATCTATTCCAGTTGTAGATTCATCATGTTACCTGAAAATGCATCTGTTTGATTAAAAATTAATTTCTTCAACTAAACATCTTACTGTTTTATTTTTAGTGGAAAATTGATAATTTCTAAATACAAATCCAATAATTCAGATGAAAATTTGTCTTTTTGAATTGAATATTTCATCAATTCGTTGAAAATTCACATACTTTTTAGAAAAATTGAACTGTTTGCAGAAAATTATCCTTTTTTTCGGAAGTTAATTTTTTTGAAAGAATTCTTCTTCACGATTGACAATTCAAGTTATACAGTTAAATATTTTCCATTCTAGTTGAAAATTCATCTAGTTGAAAGTTCATCTACTTGAAAATTCATCTAGTTAAAAAATGTCATATTCGGTTTAAATTAGTTGTTTATGCCAAAAATGTTACTATCCCATTTTCGGTTGAAAATTATTATTTTTGCAATATGAAATTCAAGCATTTTGTAAAACAGTTGCTTTTTTGTTAGTAATATCCTTAAACTGAAAATTTAACTCATTCTAATTGAAAAAGCTATGGTTGTGGTTAAAAATTCATTTGAATGGTCAAATATCAAATTTTTTTGTCAAATTTGGAATATTGAGAATTCAAATTCTGCTCCCCAATTTATCTGTTTTGGTGAAAATTAATTAGATGTTTAAAAATTCAATTCTTCCAGTTGAAAATGCTTTATTTTAATTGAAAACTCATATGCTCGGTTTGAAATTATTATTTTTTTCAACAAAAAATGTAACTATTCCATTGTTGGTAGGAAATGATTATTTTTGTAGTTTGAAAATCAACCATTTTGTTGAAAAGTTGATTTTTCTGGTTGAAAATTAGGTTCTTGTCAAAAAGACAACTTAGTTGGAGGTTCATCATTCCTGTTAAAAACTCGTCTTTCTGGTTTGAATTTCAACCACAAAAGTTGACCATTTACAATTTCATTTGGAAATTTAGCTTTTTGTTAAGAAATGTAAAAATGTCTTCAAAAGTTTCTTTTTTTTCATTTGGTTGGAAGTTAGTTTTTCTTATAGTAACTTTTTTTCAATTTGGAATTTGAGAATTAAAATTTTGCTTCCCCATTTATCTATTTTTGTGAAAATTAATTTATTATAAATAATTCACGTGTTCAAATATTACATTTTTTAGTACAAAATTGTTATTTCTACTTTAAATTCAATCTTCTTGTTTGAATATTCACCTTCATGGTAGGAAATTTTTTATCTTGTAGTTGGGAATCCATCTTCTTGGTTTGAAATTTCACTGTTCCATTTGTGGTTGGAAAATGGACTATTTTGTTGGGAATCCATTTTTTTATCGTTAATTGATTTTTTTCAACTGTAAGTATAACTGTTCTAGTTTTCATGGAAAATTAAAGTATTTCCTTCAGAATTATTTTATTTTTCAATGTTTGATATGTTGTGTTAGAGGATCTTGAATATGAACTTGATCAGGAAAAACCAAGAATTTGAAATCGTCCTCCAAATCGCAACCTCAAAAAGGCAAGCACCACTATCGAATTCGATTTCTTAATTCAGATTACAATTTTTTATTATAGTAAATCGAGCCTAATGAAATTTTGAAAGAAATTAAATTGTTACGAGCGGAATTACAAGATGAAACTGAAAATCAAAAGTTTATAGAAATTATGATTGATATTGAAAAGAATTACAGCTACATTGAGAAGAAGAGTTTCAAATTAGAATTCAACAATAAATTTCCGTTGAACAATCAAGCCGACTTTCAAGATATTGACCTGAAATGCCTAAATTCAATGGTGGAACTTTGTTTGTGTGGCTGTGCGAATTTATGAATGAGTGTGCTGTGAACAGGGGAGTTCCAAATGATTGGAGAATGGCGGTTATCGTCTCAATTCACAAAGGAAAGGGTGATCAGGGTAACTGCAAAAATTACAGAGCGATCAGCCTACTTAGTACTGTGAGCAAAATATTTACCAAAATACTTACTAATAAAGTCATGTGAGTAACAAAGAAAGGATCTGGGAAGTATAATGTGGATTTATGCAAGAAAGATAAATCATGTGCGGGCCAGATATTCAGGTTGAGACAGATTACAGAAAAAGCTCAAGAGTAAACAAAAAATATTTCAGTGCCTTTCTTCATCTGGAAAAACCTTTCGACAAGGTGAATAGGGCTCAACTTCGGGAGGTCCAAAAAGAATATAGAGTGACTGGTTGGCTTTTGAAAGCAATACAAGCATTATATAATAGTAGCAGAGCAAGTGTGAGAGTGAATGGACAACTGAGTGATTGGTTTTATATTAGGCAGGCTGTAGGGCAAAGATGCGTTACACCCTCTTGGTTAACTATTATATACATAAAAAAATGTCCAAGTTCGGCAGTCCAAAGAAGGAATGGAATGTTCCTGATGAACATCCATTTTTCTGCGTGTTGGTTTGCAAATTTATATTCCCGATCAGAAATGAACATAATTTGTTCATGGCATATGAACCTATCCGACATGGATGATTTTCTCTTAAAGGATCTGTATCCCGGAGTTAATCTGGAGCACTTCAGTTTAAACTGGATGCTTAGCTTGGCACATCTGCTAGATTATTCACATTAAGTACGTCACGTTCCATTTAGGTGTGCAACTGTGCACTGTACAAAGAGGGTCTAGAGATAGTGTATACTGTAGAAAGTGTTCATTACTTATTATTGTACACTGGTACTTCCTCGTCAGGCTGACCTTTCTCCAGACATCTTAGGCCTGACTGCCTGCCTGGGCATATCTTCCATCGTTAGAGTCAACTGGCACGATTTACTTTCGAAAATTTTCATGTTGATACATCTACCTCCATCAAACTCCTCCAACCTCTCAAGTTTACCCAAAATATAGTTTCTGATCTACGACTTTCTCAATAATAACAACAACATTAAAAATATCAATCAAGAGCTAATTCATCGTTTTTTTTATCTTTAATGAAAAAATTCTGACCGTAAATGTAGTGAGAATCCTGTAATATTTTCTATGCCAAATCCTCCGTCTTGTTAATATGTCAACGTATGAGGGTCTAACTTGCAAAATAAAATTTTTGTAATTTTTCCAATCCTCGAATCCGGGCACACTAAAAACTTCATCAAATATGTTAGAAAAAACCTGTTCACATAAACTAGTAGATACTTTATTGTCTTCTGTTTTGGAAATTTTTTTATACTATCAAAATTCATATAGCAACGCATGGGAAAATAACGATTGGTTCTGAGAGTGTGTGAATGTTTATGAGAATCATGAAAAGTTAAGTTAATAGACGATACTGAATATTCTCGGAGCGGAAATTGTAATGATCATTTAGCTGGTTCTTCCTTTCCAGCGAGCTGCTTATAACTTTTTGGCCGAAATATCGAAGAGAGACTTTTGAACGGGAGGAAAAAAAAGTTTGGCATGGAAAATATCACGGAATTTTTTATGTTTTTGTGGAGGATTTCACTTCTTTTTTCATTATTATCTCATATTATTTCACTATTTTATGAATTAATTTTTATGATTTGTCATTTAATAATTCCATTAGGCAAGTAAACTATTACTAATCACAATTTTTTATCGATAATTACTCTCTTTCTTATTTAGATTTATCATTTTAAAAATCCATTTTGATCTTTTTTATTAATACATATTATTTTGATTGATTATATATACATAAAGGTTTCATAAATGATTTCTGTTAGATTATTATATAATTTGTATTGACCAATCGATATGTGTTTACTTTATTGGCAGATAGTATTTTATTTTTTAAATTATTCTTGAATAGTTTCAAATTTAAATGTCATTTTTATATCTTTTTATTTGAATTTTTTGAAAATGTGACATTTATTGTACATATTGTGATGAATATTTATTTTACTATTTTATGGATTCATCTTCATGATTCTTCATTTAATCATTCCATTATGCAAAAGCTTTATACCAATTATTACTAATAATCATTTTTTTTTCGATAATTACTCCTTTTCCTCCTTTGAATTTATCATTTTATTAATCCATTTTGATTATTTCTTATTGATACATATTATTGTAATTGATTAGGTATATATATATATTTTTTATTTTTCAAATTATTCATGAATACTTCCAATTTCTGATGTCATTTAAATTTTTTTCAAATAAAATTATTACAATTTTTTTTTATTTATTGTACAAATTGTAATAAATATCCATTTGACTATTTATTCATGAATATAAATCATAAACAACTATACAAATATTGATCCATCGTTACGTGTTCACTTTTTAAGCAGACAGTATTTTATTTTTTGAATGATTCTTGAATAATTTCAATTTTCAATGTCATATTCCTTTTTTTTTCTTTGAATTTTTTGAAATATTATATATACTATGCATATTGTGATAAACATTTATTTTACTATTTCATGAATTCATTTCCATGATCCATTAGGCAAATGCTTTATTCCAATTATGACTAATAATAATTTTTTCGATAAGTACTCTTTTTCCTTTTTAAATTTATCATTTTAATAATCCGTTTTGATCATTTTTCATTGATACATATTATTGTCATTGATTATGTGTATATAGGTTACATGTATTATTTTCATTAAATTATTATATTATTTGTATTGTTATGAAATTCTAAATATTTCTGATCTATTCATGAATATAAATCATAGATAATTATACAAATATTTATCCATCGATACGTGTATACTCTATCAGCAGATTGTATTTTATCTTCTAAATTATTGATGAGTACTTTTGATTTTTAGTGTTATTTATATTTTCTTTATTTGAGTTTTTTTAAAAGTTTCATACTTATTGTATACATTGTGATAAATATTTATTCAACTATTTCATGAATTCATTTTTATGATTTGTCATTACCGTTTAACGATTTTTCCATCACGTAATTAATTGTTAAAAAGTTCAGTGAACTGAGAAATAAGTGAATAAATATATGTGATTGACAAATTTTATGATATTATAATGTAAATTTTTATTATGCTAATTTTGTAATCGTGTAATGTAAATAAATAATTTGTGTTTGAAATCTAGAAAACGCCGAATAAAAATTTTCGGACTACTATTTCATCACATCGTCATCAAACGCCACACAAAAAATGTCACAGACAAAAACCTTCCCGATTTTCTGAATCAAGGAACCCAGTTTATGCTACCAGTAGTGAGAATATTCATATCGGATACTATGGAACAAAAATAACAACGAATTTGAAAATTTCCCGCTCGAATATAACGACACCTCTAGGATCGAAACATAGACGTAAAAAAATGGCGGTTTTAAAGGGCCGAAGGTGTCAATCATGAAAAACTGATCATTTTGCGAGAAATGGAAAATCGATAAACCTTTTTCTACCAAA
Organism: Neuroterus valhalla; assembly: GCA_011762715.2. Lineage (NCBI taxonomy): Eukaryota > Metazoa > Arthropoda > Insecta > Hymenoptera > Cynipidae > Neuroterus > Neuroterus valhalla. Next base: position 4,513,025 of record WSXT02000006.1, read on the forward strand.
CGAAAACGAAAAATTGATAGGTTTTTAGCGCATCGTGTTCAGGAAAAGAGGGAAATTTCTTGTAAGTTTTTAGTGCGGTGTTAAAATCCTCGTTGATGACAAAAATGGGACAAGGAGTATCAATCCTGAATTAGAACCTATCTGGATTCGATAAAAAAGATCGAATAGATAGGAACGTCGATATAAGGACGGTGTTAGACATATCCTAATCGAAGTTAGATTTGATAACGTACTTCCTTTCCTGATATGCTGATCGAAACCGCTTTTTGTTGTAAAAAGTTACTTTTTGACCATTCTTGGAAATCTGGTGTACACCTCTCATGAAAGCATGTGGAACTCATGGGAATTCCTGCAATACCCCATAAATCCGTGCAAATTCTTCGAAATCTCTTGAAATCTTCTGTTTTTTTCAAATCTGTCTCCTGATTATCTTGCCTATCCGCTGAAACCTAACCTTACCTAACCTAAACCAACTTATGCATGGGTTTCACCCACAGTACATTATTAGACGTCCAACGTACAATGGCAATATAGAAACGTCACTATCACAATACCGGTTGACAGTGAAACTAACCATGGTACGCGCTTATTATCCGCTTATGTACGTTCCTAGAACAAGTTTCATAAATAATTCTTTTTAAACCTGCTCGGAAGTCGTTTATTATTCCGTCTATGTTTCCAGACTCGATATCATCAGCTTTCATTATTTTTTGTCCAATAATTAAAGACTTAGAAGACCTTCTGAAATTGATTGGATGGCTTCAGATATAGTTTTATCTTGAAATTTCGGTCAGGAGAGTGGAAAACTGCATAAGACCGGAACTGTGATCTGTGTTTGAATTATACGAACGTCTAGCGCGAGACAAATTTCTCCCCACTTGAAGTGGGGCTTACCAAAAGGGAAATTTTGTGCTAAAAAAAAATTTAATATATTACAACTTTGATATAACAATAGTTACATTCCATCAAAAAAGGCGAATTTCCTACAAGATAGTTGAGCTTTTAACCAAGAGATGAATCTTCAACATATGATTCATAAATATCCAACCCAACTGTTTGAATTTTCAACTAGAAAGTATCATTTTTCAACCTCAAGTAGAATAGTTGAGCTTTCAGTTACACAGATTAATTTGTTGAGGAAGTTCCGAAATAGCAATAAAGTTTTCAACTATTGAAATCAATTTTTTAACCCAAATGACAAATCTTGTAGAATAAAAATGAATTTTTATGAAATTAGTTTAACTTTCAATCAAGAGTATTAATATCCAAACGAAAAAATGTTACTGTTGCTGAAAAAGATGTAATTAGTTACAAGTTATTATCTCATTTACAAAATTAACTAACTTCACATCATTCTATAAGACTATATATCTTCAATGAGAATAATCCATCCTGTAAGTTTCTATTCAAATAGAAAATTTCTAATTAAATTTCTGGTTTTTAATTAAATCTCTTCGAATAATTTGCAGACTGAAAATTCTTGGTGTCATACTAAAATTGTCTCTCATGGGAAAACGCCAGAGAACTTTCTCTCAGGAAACCCGTTGACCCAGAAAGTAAAATTTCGAACAAAAAAGTTGAATTTTGTACCAAAAAGGTACAACAAAATATAACATAACAACAAAATTGTTAGGTTTTTCAACCCAAAAGTTGAATTTCCATCTAAAATTATAAATCTCGTACTGAAATGTTTGAATTTTCATTTGGAAAAATAATAATTTCTTACAAACAATTAAAAACTCAATATAAAATAGTGTAATATTTTCAATCAAGGAGGAGATTTCTTCAACCAAAGAGATGAATTCAAATCTGAATCAATAAATCTTCAATTGAATCAGTTACGTTTTCAACCGTCATGAATTTCCAACTATTGAGTTTCCAAATCAAGAAGATGGATTCCCAACGAAAAATTTGAAAGAAAATTATTCAATTTCCATTTAGGGATTTGAATTCTAAACCGATACTGATAATTCTAGAACCGGAATAATTCAATTGTTTCATTTGAAAAAATTAATTATCTACTAGGAAGTACGGATTTTCGTGATAACAGTTGAATTTCCAACTGTGAATTTCTAGAAAAGATATTGAATTTCGAACCAGAAAGAGTAATTTGTAATCTAGTAGGCCCCTGCATAATTTTCCCTATTTCTGTTCTGGCGCTTATCAGGAGAAATGGAAAGGGGCGGAGTATTTATGTAACGCCTTTTAAGCTGTTTTAAAAGATAATTCTTTAACTAGAAATATAATAATTAAATTTCCAGTTGGAGATATTATTGAAAACAAGTTTTCAACAAACAGTTCCATTTTCAACGAAAAAGATCAGTTTTTAACCAAAAAATTCAATTTCCAGTAAAAAAGTATTATCAACGAAATAACAAACTGAATGTCAATGTAATAATAAAATTTTTTACCAAAACAGAATAATTATTAACCAAACAGTCGCAATTCTAACTAAAAAAGGATTAAATTTTTACCAAAAAATAAAAGTGGACTCGAATTCCCAACTAAAAAGGATGTGACTCTCAAAAAAAAAATTTCAATTCTCGAACAAAAAAGATGAATTATTCACAAATCAGTTAAATTGGCAACCCAACATGAATTTTTTATTCCAATAAAATAGATCAAGTGTCCAGAAAATGATTTAATTTTTCAAAGAAAAGTCAAACTTTCAAACATAAAATATTTTTTGGTCAAGAGCAACGAAAAGGAAAACCAAAAGGTATGACTCTCCAAGAAAGTTGTTGGATTTTCCAACAAAGCAGTTGAGTTTTGAACCAAAACCAAAGAGATGAGTTAACCACTAACCTGATAAATTTGTAACTGTAAAATTTATCATTTATATTCTTTCAATCTGTAACGGCGAAATTTCAACAAAAAAGTTGAATTTCCAACCAAAGGGATGAATATTCAACTAAATTTTCGAATAATCAATCAAAAAGTTTGATTCAACTGAAATTTGTCAACAAATTTCTTCAATCCTCAAACAAAATTGTTTGCTTTTCCAACAAAAAGTTGAATTTTCAACCAAAGAGATGAATTTACCCCTTTTCTGATAAATCCGTAACTGGAAAATTTATTATTTTTATTACATATTATAAAGGCGAAATTTCAACAAAAAAGTTGAGTTCTTGAGTAAAAAGGATAACTTCACAACAAAGCTGTTGAATTTTGAACCAAAAAGTTGAATTCTTGACCGAAGAAATTATTTTTCAACTAAATTCATAAATCTCCAATTGGGATAGTCAGATTTTCATCAAAAGGAATACGAATTTTCATCAAAATAGTTGGCATTTAAACTAAAATTGGTCAACAAAGTTGTTGAATCCTCAAACATAATTCTTGAATTTTCAAATAAAAAGTTGAATTTTCAGCCATAGAGATGATTTAAAAACTAAACCAATGAATATTCAACACGAAAACATAAATTTTCAACACATAAGTTCAATTCTTAACCAAAAAGGATGAATCTCCAATAAAATAAAAAAATTTTCAACCAAAGAGTTGAATTTGTAACCAAAAAGATAGATTTACCACTGACCTGATGAATATGTAACTGGAATATTTATATTCTCTCAACTTGTGAAGACAAGATTTCACCGAAAAATTTACATTTTCAGACAAAAAAATGAATCTTCAACTGAACCGATGAATCTTCAATTGAGAAAATTGAATTTTAAACCCGTAGAGGCAAAATTTCAATAAAAAGTGAATTTCTAACCAAAAAGGATGAATTCGAAACTGGAATAGAAATTCTCAGTCCGAAAAATTAATTTCCATAAAAACAGACGAATTTGCTAGAAAACATTCGAATTTTTCAATAAAATTTAAAGAAAAAATCATTTAATTTCTAATGGATCTAAATAAAAAGTTGAAGTTTCAACAAAAGTGATTAATTCTGAACTTAACCGATGAACCTTCCACTGACATCTTGGATGTTCCGAACGCAATGCCAAAATTTCAGTGAAAAAAACAGATTTTCATCCAAAAAGGATGACTTTTTTCTAAAATTGTTGAATTTATAGTTAAGGAAATCAATGAGAATGAATTTTACCTGGGTAAAGTAAATATTAACCCGAAAGGACAAATTTTCAACAAATAAGTTGAATTCTAATACAAAAACGATGACTTTTCAGCCATAATTCTTAATTTTCAACCCAAAAGTTGAATTTTCAACCGATGAGATGGAAATATCACTGAGAAAATTGAATTTTCAACCCATTCCATGGAAAAATTTTGATAAAAAAGGTAATTTTTGAAGAAAAAGGATGAATTTTCGAAAAAATTTTCGAATTATCAACAAAAAAGTTGAATTCCTAACCAAAGAGATGAATTTTCAACGGAACCGCTGAATCTTCAACTGGAATACGAAAATTCTCAGTCCAAAAAATTAATTTTCATGAAAAAGATAAATTTGCTAGAAAACATTCGAATTTTGAAATAAAATTTCAGAAAAAAGGATTGATTTCCTAATGGATCTAAATAAAAAGTTTATGTTTCAACAGAAATGATGAATTCTTTACTTAACCGATGAATCTTTAACTGAAATCTTGAATTTCCTAACCGCAATGCCAAAATTTCAGTGAAAAAAAAAATTAGATTTTCATCCAAAATGGATGACTTTACAACCAAATTTTTCAATTTCTAACCAAAAAGTTGAATTTTCAACCAGAGAGATGAAATTATCACTGACCTGATGAATCTTCGGCTGTAATAATTGAATTTTCATTCTCAAAATATATTTCCTACAAAAAAAATGTCTTCGTTGCTACCGTTGAATTTTCAACTAATTCGATGAATCTTCAACTTGAAAAATTGAATTCTCAGTTAAAGAACTAATTTTCAACCAAATGAAAATAAGTCTCTTTGAAACTGCTTCTACAGAAAATGAAAAAAAAGTTGCAAGAGAAACTACAAAAGTAACAACTTTCTAGTTACTGTCACTTAAAAAAATGTAACCATTAAAAAATTTGTTACTCCTTTACAGGAGTAACTCCGTTATCACTATCCCTAAAAAAAATGAGTAACTGATCAAGAGGAACCAGTAACTTTCCATAAATCTACAAAACTCGTCATTTCAATCAGAATAATCAAACCTGGAAATTTAAATGAAAATTTGTAATTCAATTTCTGGTTCCATTTTTTTCCAACTGGAATTAAGAAAATTGAGAGGCTGTCCAGTTGGGGTCAGAAAGGTTTGAATGGTCGCTACCAAAGAACTTGAATCTTGACCCAGAAAGCATGCCCGCCGCACGGCCGAGAGCCAATCGAGGGCCACTTTTTATTTCGCGGTCATGTTCACTAACGCTGTGACAGCTCCGCGGCCATGCGTTAGTCATACCGCTTTTTATACCAGAAGAAAAATCCATCGCATTCTTTGGATGGATGATCACTTATCATTATTATTATTATCATTATTATCAATATTATTATCGTACCCTCAAGTCAAACCCCCTTAAGGGTGAGCCCTACAACACTGCTTCAACATAGGCTGCTGATCAATCTATAGCAATCACTCCGGGTAAAGAGTTTCGCAAAGTCAATATGATAATCTATTGAGGGAACACTTCACGCGGGTCCAGCAGTATCCGAAATCTTTCGTTTCAGGCTCTTCTTCTTTTAAACAATTGTCCTCCACATATCCCTATCCTTGCATACATCTTTTGCATTCTTCACATCCGTACACCTTTTCAGGCAAGCTCTTGTGTTGTCGTAATTTTTTATCCCTTTTCACTACAGAGTTTTTTTAACACATGCCAACCATTTCTTCAGCGGCCTACATCTGTGTACGCTACTATCCCTACCCTCGCGCCGAACGCAACCCAGCCATTCAGATTTTCGAGTAGGATCATCCTTTCCCTAGGATCGCAAATACCCAATGGCTGTATTCAGATTACGCAACGATTTGCGAGCCTGTTTACCAAAAAGACCGATTTCCAACAGAACAATTATATTTTAACTGAAGATAACAATTTTCTATCATAAGTGTTCAATTTTGAATGGAATAATTGAATTATCAACCGATAATGTAATTTTTTATCAGAAAAAATTATTCTTAACTATGAATAGTTGGATTTAAAAAAAAAACAATAACACTTCAACCAAGAATGATGACTTTTCCAGAACATTATTGGATTTCCAATCAAATAACTAAAATTCAACCAAAGAAATCAATTTTCATTTATAATGACGGACCTTCAACTGGAATAGATAAATATCCGTTTTGGGAAATCCATCCTCCGGGAGAAGGAGACGAATTTCTAGCACAGAAAAAAATTAAATTAAATTTTCTAGAAGAATGGTTGATTTTTCAGCCAGAGAGCGGAATTTCTAAGGGCAGTGATGAATTTTAAACTGAACCGATAAATCTTCAACTGAAATCATAAAGTTGAATATTGTAGTAGGGTTATATTATATTTAGTAGGGTTAATATTATAATAGTAGGCTTAATATCATAATAGTAGGGTTAATATTATAGTTATTATTATAGAAGGGTTTTTTGATAAAATTTTGAACAAAGAAGATGAATTTGCAACCAAAAATGCAATAGTTTCAATTTGAGACGAAAAATAATGATCGACCAAAAAGAAGAACAAGTTTCACGTACGTTGGCGCTGACTCAACCCAGCCATTCATATCTTCTATTAGTATCATCCTTTCCCGAGGATCAAGAGTACCTAAGGGGCTGTATTGTCGTTGAAAATTGATGTGTTAGTTTGAAAATTCATGTTTTTGGTTAGGAATTGTCTTTTTTGGCAGGACGTACATCTTTGCCGTTGAAAAGAAAAACTTTTTGGCCAAAAACGCAACTGTTTGGTTGGAAAAATATTGGTAAACTATTCCATTGTGGTTAAAATATTATCTTTCCTGCTTAAAAATTCAAATTCTAGTTCAAAATTCATGTATTTTGTTAATAAAACGTATTTGTTGCAAAAAGTTCATCTTCTTGGTTCAAAATTCATCCTACTTCCAAAAAAATTAGCAGCTAGTTTTAATTTTAATTTGTTTTGGTCAAGGATCAAAATGTTTTTTTATAAAATTTTCTTTTTAGCTTGAATGTTTAACGATTCGGTAAAGAATTTAATTTTCGAGTTGAAAATTAAGTTCCTTGTCAAAAAATCATATTTTCGAAGTAGAAATTCAACTGTTTGTAGGAATTCATCTTTTTAGTTTTGAGATTCTACAATTTTCCTTTGATTAATGTTTTTGGTAGAAAATCCATCATTTTGGTGGAACATGGATCTTTACTGTAGAAAATTTATTTATTTTTTTTGTTTAAAATTTTTCTATTTTAATTTCGGGTTGAACTACTTTATAAGAGTTTATGTATTGAGGGTTCATATCCTAATTTCCTAATTCAATTATCTTGTTAAAAATTCATATTTTATACAGTTGAAAAATTCAATTTTTATCTGGAAATTCGATTCCTATATTTAGGGCTGAAAATTTATCCTTTAGAAGTTGAAAAATTCATTGTTTGGTAGAAATTACATGCATTTGATTGAAAATTCGTCTTATTCGCAGAAAATAATGATTGTTTATTGAAAATTCATTCAATTAGTTGACCATTTATCTATAAGCTCTTCTATTTTAATTGAATCTATTTGGTGAAAAATACGTTTTTTTACTGTTTAAAATTTATTTCCAAGCTCAAAATTATAAAAATTGCATGTTTGTTTGGAAAAATTTTTTTCAGTGAAATATTCATCACTTTCAATCATATTTATCGTTGAAGATCTATCTCTACTGGTTGAGAACTATGCAACTTATTAGAATTATTCTTAACAAAAAATGGTTGGATTTGAAACAAAAAAGTTCGATTTTCAACGAAAGGGATGAATTTTCTACTACACAAAAAAAAATCTTGAACTGGAATATTCTAATTTTCGTTCGAACTCATTGATTTTCTACGGAAACGAACAAATATTCATAAAAATAAAATAAAATTGGCCACAGAATGTTGAATTGTCAATCAAAAAGATAAATTTATGATGAATGGAACAGTTGAATTTTCGGAACAAAAATATGAATTTCCAACAGAACAATCAAATTTTCAACTCGAAAGATTATTTTTTAACAACATTTTTCAACTAAACTTTCAACTAAATTTTCTATTCTCCGAAAAAAGACGAATTTTGTACAAACAATCTGAATTTTTAACCTAAAAATATAAATTGTTAACATTCTCTACCATCATAGTTCGATATTTAGGGTAAGAGTAAAATTGTCAACAAAAGTGTTGAATTTTTAAACAAAACAAGTTTTCATTCAGGATAAAAGCAAATTTAGCTCCGAACATTGAATTTCCCACTAAAAAGATAAATTATACACGAAACAGTTAAATTTTGGGAACGAAAATATGAACTTCTAATGGAACAATCGAATTTTTAACTCGAAAGAATGATCTTTCAACAATAATGTTGTATTTTTAACTGAGAAAGATCAAAATTCCACCAAAAGTTATTAATTTTTCTTTAAAGTAGAATTTTTATCTGAAAATATTTATTCTCAAAAAAGAGGTTATTTTTTATACCAATTGACTTATTCTTGGGATGAAATGGATTCTTCATAAACAATATCAATTTTCAACAAAAAACCTTATTTCAACTAAATTATTGATATTTCAACAAAACATATTCTGCTCGGCTTAAAAGACAAATTCTGCGAGAAACAGTCGAATTTTCAGCCTGAAAATATTAATTTTTCAACTAAACCACCGATTTCTCAATCAAAGAAGAATATTTTTAACCATAATATATTTTATCATAAAAATATTATTATCAAATTATCATACCCTGAAATAGTCTAATATATTTCAAAACCTCATAGATTACTTAAAATCGTTTCAACTCTTTCATAATTCTTTGAAACTCCATGAAACTGTTAAAAATTTCTTTAAAACGGCCATGACACAATGAAAAGAAAAAAAGGTGCTGTCCGATCACTGAAGTTAATCAGCGTTGGGCATTGTAAGGGATTATGGCTTAACGATAAAAAAAAAAAAAGAACAAGAAAACAAATATTTTTTGGAATCTCCTAGAAAACCTTGATTATTCAGGACCCTTCTCGGGCGTATTGACATTATCTAGAGCTATTCAAATTTCAGTGGAATTAAAAAAAATATATGAAAATTTTTGAATTCTTATGCGATCCCATCAAATTACCTGAAATCCATCGGGAATTCCTCTGAGTGTTTCGAAAAAGCTTGGAACATTTTGAGAAAATTAAAAAAATTAAAAATAACTATTATGATTGAAATTCAAAATAAGGAGCAAACTTTGATGAGAACGAGAGAACATTGGTCGCTTTCTTCCATTAAAAGTCGGAAAAGTTTTGAAAAATATAAAAAATTTGGAAGAATTCGAAAGAATAGCACAATCAGAGCACTGCAAAACTTTCATAATGATAATTAATTTTCTTCCGATAAAAATCAGTAACAAAAAATCCAACCAAACGAAAGTCCTTTCTTGAGTTCTTCCGTTATAACATACCATTCATCGTCGAGTTTCACTCTCAGTAGAGGAGAACCTCGTGGATAACGGAACCCCGTTAGCGCCGAGTTGGGTAGACAGTAGACACCATGAGGAAGAAGAGAAACTAGTTTTGTAAGTCAGTGGGGCTTGCGGGACTTAACGTAAAACGTCTTTACGCCTTATACAGTATTTACGGTACAATTTGTAACTTCCAACCCGATAGACTATAAAACCAGTGACTAATTTTATCGTCCAGAATAAATGGGCACATTTTTATAAGCCAACTAAAGAAGGGTAAATGGAATTTCGTTCAGGTGTTTGTAAGTCAGAGCGGCTTATTTAGGATATGATACTACCTGTAATTTTAAATCTGATAGGACCACGAAACGAGTGACTCATTTTATTGTCCAGAATTATTGAGTAAATTTTCAGGGACCAACTGAAGAGAGGTAAATGGAATCTCGTATCAGGTGTTCGTAAGTTAGTGCGGCTTGCGATGAGGTACATTTTTTTTATCTTCAATCTAATAGACTATGAAACCAGTAAGTAATTTTATCTCATCCAGACTAAATAGGTGAAATTTTATGAACCAACTAAAAAGAGGTGAATGGAATCTCGTATCAAGCATTTGTAAGTCAGAGCGGCTTATTTGCGACGTGGTACAATTTGTAATTTCCAATCTGATCTATAAAACTAGTGACTAATTTTATCGTCCAGAATGAATGGGCACATTTCTATAAACCAACTAAATAGAGGAATCTCGTATCAGGTGTTTGTAAGCCAGAGCGGCTTATTTGGGATATGTTACAGTTTGTAATTTTAAATCTGATAGGACTATGAAACGAGTGACTTATTCTAATGTCCTGAATTATTGAGTAAATTTTTGGGAACCAACTACAGGGAGAAAAACGGAATCTCGTATCAGGTGTTTGTAAGTTAATATTAATTACAAGTTATTATTAAATACAATTTGACATTTCCAATGAGATCGACTACAAAACCAGTGATTAATTTTATCGCACAGAATGATTGAGCACATTTTTATAAACCAACTAAAGGGAGGTGAATGGAATCTCTTGGAAGGTGTTTGCAAGACAGAGCGGCTCATTTTCGATATGGTACAATTTGTAATTTTAAACCTGATCGACTTTGAAACAAGTTACTTTTTCTATTGTCCAGAATTAGTAAGTTACTTTTTATG